>NTPY01000783.1:153853-233141 GCA_002922825.1 Brachionus calyciflorus | reverse complement strand
TTCAAAAAGATTTAATATCAGTAGAAAAAAACAGTCTCTAAAAAATTAAAATTTTGAAAAAAAATTATTTAATTTCTAAAATTTATGAGTTTTAATATTGGCGAATTCGTCGGAATTCGCAGGAAGCGTTGGGAAGTGTGGGGAATTCGAGTTCGCTGGGAAGGTTCATGAATCTTCATAAAGTGCACCTGTGAATGCCCCCTACTGTTTATTATTAGCACTTTTTTAATTTTTTTTCAAGAAATCGGATCAAAAGTCAAAAGACTATTCGGACAAGGGCATTCAGGATTTTTTGAGATGATTTCGGTAGAGCAGAGCTTATTCAAAAAAAAGATTAAAAAATAACAAAAATTAAAAATTTAGGTCCAGAATATTTTAATGATGTCTAAATTAAAATGTCGAATTTTTTCTTGTCGAAATAAAATTTAGTCGAAAATATTAAAGTCGAATTTTGACATGTCTAATTAATTAATGTCTAATTAAATTTGTCAAAACAATCTTGTCGAAAAAAAGCATATTCGTTAATCTTTTTGGTTAACGATTAAACAACTCTAATACCAATAGCACGAACTATTACCGTAATAGTATAGCAGATTATCAGGTAATAAAAAGGCTTTTTAGGTAGCCCCCAAATAGATCCTTTTTTTAGTTTTTTTTTGCACATTTTTCGTATGTATATTGTTTTGAGATCTCATTTTCACAAAGAGTTTCCTTCACAATTACATGAGATATATCAATCACCTGATGAATAAAAGGATTTTTGGGAATCCCTTTATTCTCACATAAAAATATTTTACATTGGATAATTTGCCAAAATACCCATAACTGTTCAACACACATTTAAGCACACAAAAAGAGATAATGATAGAAAAATATAATTAATGAAATTTTAAGGTCACATATAACAAAAATCTTAAAAGATTTAAGTATTTTTAATAAAACAATTCTTAAACACAATCTTTTAATAATTTTCAATAGGACTGCACACTTTACTTTACCAAGAAGAGTAAACAATCTTTTTTATCAATTTTCTTTTCTAAGTAATTTTAGAATGAATTTTAATAAAAGTCTAGACACAACATTATATAACTTTTGAAGAAATTAAATTAGTCTTATAAGAAAACATTTGATTTTTAACAAAAAAAATTCAATTGCATTTTTTTACTCTCTATTTTTGTTAAAAAATTTTGTAAAAACAAAGAATGACCATAAAAATAGTTAGGGTTTTTGAAGTATTATTAATACAAAAAAAGTCTAAAACTAAAAGGTTTTTTGAACTCCTCAATAATCGAGCTTTCGATTAATAATTGTGATTTAATGAAATATTTTGTAATAAAGAAAAAAAACAGGAGTCAGTTAAAAAAAAAAGGGTCAGTAAACAAAAAATTTAGGGTCAGTTAGATGTTTTTAAAATTTTGCCAGGTTGCTAGAACCATTGATAAAAAAAACTTATGTAATTTTAGAAGCACAACTAAAGATCTATCGACTGGTTCTATTATCTTAGAATTTTTTTGAATTTTTCCTTGGAAAATGAGGGGTCAGTAAATTTTGATTTTTGGAGGGGTCAATGTTTTAGGGGGTACCGGATTTTTCTTATTTACCTTAAAGTTTCACAATTTTTTGCAGACGTTGCCAACACGTGCAACAATTTTTCTGGCACTAAAAGTCCTTTTAAGTGCTTGCAGAGGGATTTTTGTTGGCCAAAAAAATTGAAAAGAAAATTGACAAAAAACTTTAACATGCCTCATGATTCATTCATTATAATAATTGAATTTTAAAATTTCAGTACAAATTAAAAGTACTAAGTTGTACGTTTCTTTTCCTTTCCTCTTCCTCGACTCTTCTTCAACTCTTCCTCTTCTTCCCCTTTCCTTTCTCAGGAAAGGAAAGGTTTCAAAAAAATACGTTATAAAATATTAGTTTTTATTGAATGTTTTCTTCAGAGGAAGAGGAAAGGAAGAGTTGAGGAAGAGTCGAGGAACAAAATGCGTACAAGTTAGTTTAAATTTGTACTGTAATTTCAAATTAAATTGAAAGTAATTTAATTAATAAATTAGACTGTAAAAAGAGCTTCAAAACTTTAGTCTTGAATGAATTCATAAAATATTTTATATGCTATTTTGAAAAGAATTGAAAGCGCACCCTTTAGGCAGCTTTTTATTTTAGTTTTTATTTTTATTAAGCTTTTTTCTTGTGAATATTCAAAATTTAAAGACAATTAATTACCAAGTAATTATTTTATTGAATCAACAAATACAAAGGCTATAAATTTTTTTTCTATAAAAAAATTTTATTTTTGTTGACTAAAGGCGTTTTTTTTTTAATTTTAAAACAAATTCTAAATGCCCGTTTTTTGATTATAACCGTAAAAAAAAATAATAATTATAACTATTTTAAATTAGAACATAATAAAATATTTGAATTTTTTTGCTTATATACCAATTGAAATCTTTCACCAGATTTAATTTTATCCATTTGCATATCATACAAACGCTCATCATCTTTCACCTTAACAAACTCACCAAATTCATCATAAATATACAAACAATATTCATTTTGATTATAAATTTTAAATTTTGCTGCTATTAATTGTATTAAATCTTTGCATTTAACGCCATTTCTTACCGGTATGAAACCTCTTTTCAGCTCACTACCTCTTTCATTAGGATACAAAACCTCCATTAAATAACTAGTCAAATCAATTGACTGAACATTCAGCCCAACTAAGGCCTGACAAGCACAACTCATCAACATCAAATAATAAACTGTTTCATTTGATATTAAACTTTTATTTATTAAACTCCATATGTACTCTATTTCAATTTGAATAGCGTACATACGACACTTACTCAAGGCATAAGCAATCAAGGATAACAATTTTCTTGGGTCTAAAATCTCAAAATCGCACATACCCGAGTCATATTGAACAATTTCATTAATTATAAAAAGTACATATTTTAATTTAATGAACGGTGCATATTCACATTGCATCCTATTATAATAATTCCTAAGTTGTCTTAGGATCCTTTCATCAAGCAAGCAATTTTCGTCTAATTTTAAATAATTCATAATCTCAGTGCTTGTTAAATCGTTTATAAACTTCATATTGTGCTTAAGTGAAATCATAGAATTATCCGAAATGAACCAATCGACCATTAAATAGTAAATTTTAGCTTTTAATGGTTGAAGTATGATAGACTGTAAGCAGTCTTCTATTAAACAATCAATATTTATTATTTCACCATGGTCTAATTTAGCTCTTTCCTTATCCAATAAAATTCTTAACTCAATGTTAGACGTGTCATTTTTAAGCAAGTAATTCTTAATGCCATTCATAAATTGCCTGGTATTGCTCATTAATAAAAATGGATTTAATTCTTTTAGATTCAGAGTACAATTGACAAATTCCTGTATGTTCTTACCGAATATAATCTTGTCATTTTTGGACATTTTAATTATTAAATTACGTATGGAATTAAATTTATCTGTTTGAGTATTCATTGAACTTGACAATAGACTAGATGACTTCATGTAGAAGTCAAAATTTAAATTTCTATTTAGGAAATTTGTTTGAGCTTTTTTACTTGAATCGTGCAGGTTAATAGTATTTTTTTGATATTTTGAAAGTTTTCTTTTAAGATCTAGTGTCTTTTTCGAATCGGTCGTTATGTCCGAATCGAAAAGTTCCATTAATTCCGAACAACGTTCAGTCAAGATATCAAAAGCAGTAATTGTTGATTTGAATAAATCTTTTTCGTTATTGATTAGAATATCTTTGACTGATTCGTATTCGGAATTGGACAATTGAGCCGATGAGGAACACGACGATTCTAAAGAATCGTTAACATTTTCCTCCTCGGTTAAAATAACTTTGACTTTGTTACATTGGGGACTTGAGAGATTCGATTGATAGCAACTAGAATAAGCTGAATCGTCATAGACATTTTTATCGAAGTCTTTTTTTGTACTAATCAAATCAAACGGTTCACTGTATTCGTTTGTTTGACTCGATAAAAGAGCTAATATATTAGTTTTTCTATTTTCTAATTTACTTTTAGTCCTCATTGGATTCACGACAGGAATAGTCGAATATGTTTCAATTAAATTTTTATTAGTATCAATCATGTCTATAAAGCTTAGACAACTATTTATGGATAAACAATCAAAATTATGTAGGGATTTGGAATTGGAAAGTGTGCCTGATAGATTAGTAAGACTTTGATCACTGGACTCTTTATAAATTTTTTTTATTTCATTAGCTTTCGATTCGTCTATTAAATTGCGAACTAAATTTGAAATTTTAGAATTTTTGTCATTTTGTTCATAGGACCCAGTGGTGTTGACTGATTTTGATTTGGAAATTTTAAAAAATTTTAAAAAATTTGAATAGTTAAAGTTGACTGTAGCCGATGGATAGCTGTTAAATCTTGGATCGTAAAAGACTCGTTGTGATTTACGGCTAGTGCGCTTTTTAATCGATGATGTTTTCAGTGCTAATGTTTTTGTCTTTGAATTTGTTTGTATTTCTAATTGGTCAAGACTTTGAGCTTTTTTCTGGTGTTGTTTTGTTATTTTTAATTGATTGTGATTTATTTGAGGCAGTGATGACGAATTCGATTTGGATTCTGGTATTGATATTTTGTAATCTGTTAGAGATATTTGCTTATTTAGAATTGTATTTTCTAGTTGATTGTTTTTATTATAAAATTCATTTAGCCAAAAATCTTGAAAAAAAAAATAATTATTTTTGTAATTGGAAAAATATTATTTTAAAAAAATTGGAAAATTTTCTAGTTTAGATATGAGTATTTTAATTTAAAAAATTTTTTTTTGAATTTATGAATTTCGACATCAAATTTGAATTCCTCGTCAAAAAAAAATCATAAAAATTGATTTTAGTTTTTTCCGAAAAAAATATCTTCGATTCCCCTCTCTGAAAGATTCATAAAAAATGGAATTTTATAAGGCAAATATCTCTTTACTTATAATTACTTTACAAGATGGCATGTTAAGTTAAAGTAAATAATATTTTTCGAGTGTCTTTTAACATGAAAAAGTAGGAAAAATATAGTTTGAACGAAAACTTTTTATCCGGTCTCTTTGGTTTTAAGCGCGGCTTATCAAAACCAAAAAATATCTAGACAATTTTATAGATTTTCTGACCAGAACTTTATCATCAATTAAAGAAATTTGTGAAATATGTGACCGTAAGAAAAAGTTTGAAAGGTTTTTAATAAAATAAATGAATTACAATCATTAGATAGAACTTAAATTGAGATTTTGAAAATAATTATTTAAAATATACTCAAATTTCTGTTCAGAACTTTTTGTTCTTCAAGCTTTTGCTATATGTAAATATTTATTTTATTGCTTAGGTCGACTACCGAACACTATACTGTAAATATATCTTAAAAACCAATATGACCCATTCAATATCTAAGTGATTTAATTTAGACATTAGATTTTTGATTTTTATTTTGTTTAAACTTTAGACAAATTTTGAATTAAATACATAAATAAATGATGTTCCCAGAATAAATAATTAGTTTTCGAAAATACCGTAATCTGCCATTTTTTCCCGGTATAAATGCGAAATTTACGATTTTGTACCATGATCCAATTTTGTTTTTGAATTCAATTATTGAATTAAGAAAGCCTTGAATCACAATTATTAGTTATTAAATTATAGTTTTATAGGATACGTTCTCTAAATTCAAATTAAAGCAATTTAAAACTTAATCTAAATATCTGTATCTCATATAAAGTTGTTTTTAATCTTGAATCAATGTGAAACATTCCATTTTGATATGAACGAATGAGTATTTCTCTTTTACCAAATCCTTTTCAGCTATTTAAAGTGATTTATTTTAGGGACGAAACTAGAAGAATTAAAATTCAGTTTAGAAATTTTTTTTTAAATGCAAAAAAATTTTAAAAAGTGCATTTTAATCAAAAAAAATATTTTTATAAACTTAATTTACAAATGTTCATGATAATCTATTTACTCAGGAGAAGCAGAGCAGAGCACCTGATATTGGAACATATAATCAAAAACAGACTAATTTAGTCTTGATTTATTTTTTTTATAAATGATAATGTAATTTTTTTAATTTTTTTGCATTAAAAAAAATATCTAAACTGAATTTTTATTCTTTTAGTTTCGTCCTTAAAATAAATTTTTCCTTTTTTGATCCGGAATAAAACTCAATTTTATTTTTATTAATGGAATAATAAAAATAAAATTGAGTTTTATATCGAAATTAAATTTTTTTTTTTTCCAGAAACTTTTCAATTTATTTCCAGTTTTTATCAATAAAAAAATTATTTTATAAAAATACCAGGAATATTTTTGTCAAAATATTTTTGTTTTTTCCAAAAAAAATTTTTTAACATGGTGTCGATGGGAATTTTGGTTTATTCCTCGAGTAATGCCCAAGCATATACGGTAAATCATTTTTTTTAATTTATTATTTTTTGAGTGTGATCATAAGCTAAAAGTCTGGAAAAAAACAATTAATTTGATTTAATTTAGGTTTATTTTGAATAGCTAAATAGAATTAAAAGAGTAATACTTGTCCGTTCATATGAAAATTAAAGAATTAATATGTTTCATTTTGAGTCAATACTAAGAATAGACTACTATGAACGAAAAATGGGTGATTACGGTATTCTCGAATACATATTTATGTATGTTTGAAGAGATTTTAATTTTTAGGTAAACAGGATACTTAATTAATCTTAATTTTTTTATCTTAATTTTTTAATTAAAAATCTTAATTTTTTTAAAACAACTAGAGTTGATGTTAAAGTTGTGATTTTGATTATTGAAAATCATTTTTCTAGTGCTTTTTATGGTAAATTAATAAACAAAAATAAGACATTTTTATTTTGATTAAAACAGCTCAAAAACAATTTAAAACCAACTGAAAATTGGTAGTTTTTTTTTTTCAAAAAATATACTTCAAGTACCTTATTTTTAAGTAATATAACAAAAAATAAAAATATAAAATACCTTGTTCGAGAAGAGATAGAGAATTCAATCGTTTAAAATTGTTCGCCTGGCTTATTGCATTCGGTAAAGTAAGCTTGAGCTTTTTGGAAGATCTAAAAAATGAAACAAAAAGTAAATAAATAAAAAAAAACTGAATAAGATTTCAATTATAAAAGCAAACAATTGTTTAGAATAGCAAAAATACAAAATAAAACAATTATAATGACAGATTTTAAACAAAAAAAATTTATTTTTCTAAAATTTAAATTTTTTTTATTTTCTGAAGGATCCTAACTGAAACAAAAACAAATAAAAAGCTATTCTAGGTCAAATTTATTATATTTTTTATTAAGAACAAAAAAGAAAAACTTTAGAATAATTTAAATTCTATTAAATGGAATGACCTAGCTAATAGAATAATAAAAGAACGATGAAATTTCCTCAATAATTAAGCACACATTAAAATTGAAGGGATAAAAGAAAGAGAAAAGAAAACCTACTTAAAAAATCAAACTATCTTCCCAAATTAAACAAAGCGTAAATTGTAAATATTTCTTTCAAAAACCATATGGTCCATTTAATAATATCCTAATGGTTTTTTAATTTAATTTAGACATTAGAATTTCAAAATTTTAGTTTTATTGTGAAATTTTCAACAAAAAATAAAAGTATCAATCAAACAATCAATTTGAGCCCATTAGGCTTAGTTCATTGAAATTTTTCTCTCTCTCTCTCTTTTTCTTTCAATAAGTTTTCATCGGGCTCACTAAAATAACTAAGCCTCATTGAATTATTGAAAAAAAAATACAAAGAAGCAAAAAATACCAAATGATAACGTGTAGATAAAATAAAAAATAATTTTTTTTTCACTCAATTTTGTAGCAGTTTTATTATTTTATCTTAAAAATCGTCAGTCTTAACTTTGTATTTAAAAAGAAAAATATACACCGCAAAAATTCAAGTTAGAAAAATAAATAGAGAAAAGCCCTCTAGGACCCCGTATTGAATTTTCATATACACTAACTATTTCTTTTAAAACAAAAAATTTGCAATATATTAAATTTGAATTTTTTTTGTTGATCGTTTATTTTTTTTTTTGAGATAAAGATTTATTTAAGAAAGATTCGTACAATTAAAAAATATCTAGACTAATTGGTAAGGTTTTTTTTGTTGTACGTAACCTTTAATGAAATTTCCAATCTAGCCGAGAAAAACAAAACAGATAAAAAAAACTGTTTACACAGCGTTTAAACGTGAGCGGCTTATCAGCAAAAACGGCGTAATTTTTTGCAATTTAAGAAAAAACAAAAACCCTTTAAAACCATTTTTTAAAGCAATCTCAATAGAAAAAAACGCACTCGGATATTTTAAAATTTTTCGAACTTTTACAAGTCCATATCAAAGAGCTTTAAAAACGCTTTAAAATAATGCTCAAAATGTATTTATAATTAATTATAAAATTTTTTTTTTTTCGATATTTTAAAATAATGTAGAAAAGCGAATCACTACTTTTTACTAAACCACAAAATTTTTCATGGTCTTTTTTCATGTTCTTTAGCAATTCCTTGGTAAAGAACATAATTTAAATAAAAATTTATTTTGAAAAATATTGATCTACTTTTAGTGGAACCTTTTTGAAAAATATTATTAAAATACGCCAGTCTATTATTGTGTTAATTTTGCCTTGCATTTCTAAAGAAATGATTCATTTTTAATGATTATTTCTGATAATGATCGGAAAATAAACTGGTTTTAGCTAATTAAGATAGACTTTTTGACTGACTTAAAAAATATTTAATACAGTACAAATTAAAACTAACTTGTACGTTTCTTTTTCTTTCCTCTTCCTTAACTCTTCTTCAACTCTTCTTCTTGTTTTCCTTTCCTTTCTCAGGAAAGGAAAAGCGTAAATTGTAAATATTTCAAAAAAATACTTTAAAAAATATTTATTTTTATTAAATTTTTTCTTCAGAGGAAGAGTCGAGGAAGAGCTAAGGAAGAAGAAAGGAAGAGTTGAAGAACAAAATGCGTACAAGTTAGTTTCAATTTGTACTGTATAATGCGAATAATAAAAATCTAAAAAATTTCTAAGCTGATATTAATGAGATAAATTTATTGTCAAAAATATAAATATTTTTGGGTTTACTTAAATTGATAGACAATTTTATGTCTTTTTGCGAGGAACGAGCTAATAATCAGAATTTTATTTTTCTGAGACAGGCATGATTCATTCTGTCAAATGTATGTATGTTAAGGCATGTTAATAAATATTTAGCGAAGAGCTGTTAGTAAACGGGAAAGAGCGATAAAACGCTTGTTTTATCTTAATAGTCGAACCATAGTAATAGCTAATGTCGAGCACATGTCAATGTTTGAATCAAAATTTGCTAACATGCAAAATGTTTGTAATACGATCTCTGACATGTATGCCACAGACAATTAAAATTGACTGGGAGTGTATATATAGAAAAAAAGAAATACTGAGTGATTTTGTTGGGACTGTATTAGACGAAACTAAAAAATTCGATTGTGTAAAAAAAATATGTTAAAAAAATGACACTTAATTATTTCATAAATTAAAAAAAAAAGTTCAAAATAACGGGTCGTTCCTCGCATGACAAAAGCCTTACTTTTATAGTATTAATTAGAAGACAGATTGTGTAACAATATTTAATTTTTTCCTATATAAACGCATGTTGTTATTAGCTCGTTACTCGCTAAAAAAATAAAAATTTCTATTTAAAAAATTGTAGTAAAGTTCACAAATAATCAAGAACTCAATTAAAAACTAAAAAAATATTTTCTATTATTTTAAACCGACTAAATGTTAATGGAATATAAATTACGTTTTTTATTTTTTTTGAAAAAACTTACCACTATTTTTTTTCTTAATCAAAAGTCTATATCAACTCTGTTCTGTCAAAAGTCTGTAGAGAATTTTGAGAGCTTTCGAATAACTCTAGTCACTTAAAATTTTTTAGAGAATCTGCTAAATTTTTTTTTAGAAAAGTAAGCTTTTTATTAAGCCTTTCAAAATTCTCTACAGTCTTTGGACATTCCGGAGTTGGTATAAAATTTTGTTAGTAAGAAAAATAGCGGTCTATTTTTTTGTAATAGCCTTTCAGTTAACTAATATTTTCCTAAAAGTAGAAACTGCTAACTTTATAAGAATTCTTTTTTTAGTGATATTCTTTGTGTTAGTGAAAATTCTACATTCTTTTTTTTCTAAAAAATGAAAAAGTCCCTTAGGTCTTAAAAAACTATAAAATTAAAAGAGCAATTTATTTTTGATTTACCACTAAGGGCTTTTTTTGAAACATATAAAATTATTAGATTATAATTGAGAAATCTTTTCAAATTTTTTTCTAAAATTCTTATATTTTCTTCTTAATTTTAGACTAGTAAGTTATAGTTATAAATCTTATTTTAATTTAGACTATAATAAAAATTAATCATTTGATTAAGTAATTTCAGATTTAAAAAAAAATTCCTAAAACAAACAAGATTTTAATTATCCCTGATCTCAATTAGTAATTCAATAAAAAAATTTTTATGGACTTTTTTACAATCAGAAATTTAATCAAACCCGTGGGCAATGTGTATATTTCATCTACCATTTTAAGCATAAACAAAATTAAATTAGAGCCTCAAAAAAAAATGCAAAATTGTTTATTAAGCAATTTGTAATAATATTAAAAATAGATATAAATTTCTAAAATATTGTCTAATGGTCATAGATTTGAATCTATAGATTGGAATTCTTCTTTAAATAAAATCCTTTTTGTTAAAAAGAAAATAACTAATAAGATCAAATTCCAATTATTACTCTCTGATGAAAATATATCTACTTTATTATTCAAAATTTGCTAATTTTAGTTCGATTCTGAAAGTCTTAATTTTTAATCAAGATAATTTTTTTTTTCTTTTTTAAGAAATTCTTGAAAACAAAACCAAGTGAAACATAAAATTAGCCATCAAAATATTTTTCAATGCTCTGCCTTTTTTTTATGGAACTTTAAATTTTAGAAATTTTTGGCATTTTAAGTTTTCTAAAAAATACTTATTTTTAAATTTTTTTGATTTGAAACCTTTTAACACAAAAAGTTTATATTTATTTCAACAAAAATAAAATTTACATACTGAAATCTGAAAAAAAATGATCTAAAAACATATCCTAGAAAGGAAATTTAAAATAAATATTAATAATTTTTAAAGCTGTCATACTGATGATTTGAATATATTATTATTCTAAAATGGTCCTAATATAAAAGTAACGTCAACCGTTACTTTTGACCGTAACAGTAACCACTGTTGTTTAGCCTTATTTTTCAATTTTAAGATATTTGAGCTTTCTTTACGGATACGGTAAAAAAAAGTGTTGTGAATCGATTGGTGAAAAATCGACAATTAATCGATTTTTCGATTAATTGAGCAACTCGATTTTAATTAGTGATGCGGCGATTTCGATTAATCGCGATTAATCGCGCGCTGACTTAAAAATCGAAATCGATCGGTTTCACTGTCCGAAATTGCGATTAACTTAGAGATACAAATTATTTTCTAAAAACAAAAAATAAGTTTTTTTTCAAAAATTGGCGCTCAAAAAATAAAAATTTTTTTAATAAAAATATTTATCACGTCTCCTGGCAAGTTTTAAAAAAGAAGAGACATTCGAGAGTCAAAAAAAATTCAAAAAAGAAAAATTTTAACCGCTATTTTTAGCTCTTATAATTTTAAAATTTATTGAAATTTTTTTCAGGCTCCGTTTTTTTGAAAACTTGCCTACTCTACTCTTATATATACTTTGAAGATTATTAGAATTTTCTTCCAAAAATTTCAGTCGTATTTTAAAAAACAATTTACTTAAATAAATCAATGGTTTGGAGAGCTTTCAAGCTCAAATCTGACGATTAAAAAATTGTTATGGTTTAAATATACAAGAATTTTCTTTTTTTGTGATAAAAAAAAGACATTTAAGATTTTTTTATATTCTCGATTTTAATCGACGATTAATCGGGATTACCATACAAAAAATCGAAATCGGTCGATTTCAAAAATCTTGAAATCGCCGCATCACTAATTTTAATCGATTCTAAATTTTAAATAATCGATTATAATCGATTTAAATCGAAAAATAAATTTAGACCAAAATTAAATAATAAAATGAATTCAGAATATAAAATTTAAAAAAAAAATTTTGTTTTAAAAGGTTAAAAGTTCGAATCATATAAAAATGTGATATTGTTTAAAATAAGACTTCCTCTTTCTAAGATAAACTTTTATAAAAAATCTTTTGAACGATTTCATAATTGTTTTAAACTGTTAACAAGCAGTCAAATAAAGTTTTTTATTTGGTCTTGATAAAAACTGAATTTGATTTTTGGTTAGGAAAACATTTGATGACTTATCGCAATTTAAAACAATTAATTGATTTATAAATTTCTTTACGGAATGGGTTTATTCCTAAAATTATTAAGTTTTTTTATTTTATTTATTCATTCTTTTCATTAATCAATTGCAAAAATTAACCCACATGACCAAATTTTAACACTTTAAAAATTGGTTAATTTTTTTAAAATTAAAAAACTTATGCATTTTGTTAGTTTTAAAATTTCGATTTAAATCGATTATAATCGATTTAGTATTTTTTATAATCGATTTTAGCCGATTTTACAAATCAAGAAATCGAATCGAATCGATTTTAAGATAAGTCAATCGATTCACAACACTAGTAAAAAGTTAAGGTTGGCGTTACATTTATATTGGTACCACGGCATATTGCTGAAATTTTATGAGTTTAAGTATTTTATTTTAATTAATAAATTAAAATTACAATTTGATTTAATTAACGGACCTTTAAGTACAGTAGCACTTTTTTTCAAATTAATATTTTAATCTTATATCTTTAATTTTTGATACTGTTTAAGTGTATCTAGGCGAGGCTTTTAAAATTATATCAATGTTTAAAAGAGATTGTTCTAGAAAATCGTCTTAAAAAACTCTGAACATTGCTCTTGAACAGTTTCGAAACATCTGAGCTGTTCTTAAACAGATTGTCATTCAGTAAATTTATATAAAGTTTACTATTGGCTACTGAAAAAATTGTAACATAAACCTCAAATCTTGACTAGTGTGTGTTAGAATTTTTCTGTAAAAAAAATTTCGAACAAGGGTCAACATTTTTTAAAAAGTTAGTATTTGATGTTTTGGACCTTTTTCTGAGTTCGAACATTAGAAGCTCAAATTTTTCAACGAAAATGAAGAAGAAATGTGATATTTTTCATCACAAATAAAATTTTTCAGAAAATTTTTTTTTTATGAAAACTCGAATTAAGTTAAAAAAATTCGAACCCCTATATAACTTGACCCTAATCTTATTTCAAATATCTTAGAAAAATTATTCAATTTTCAACAAAAAAAAACGAAAAGAAATTTATTTAAGCAATTTTTTTTTGTTGTGAGATAGCCTTAGAAAAAAGAATATTTATATTTAAATAAAAATAAATTACCTGTTATCATTGATTATATAATATTCGAGCAAAAATATTATTGATTTAAACTTTAATGATGAATCTTCTTTGAGGGAAAAGTTGAGTTTACTATCTACATCAATGATATATTCAGATATTTTTGATTTATCGCTTGATTTGTATAAAATAAGCTTATTTTTTGAACTGTTTGGTTTTAATGATCCAGTTACTATGAAGTTCTTCAAAAGAAATTAAGAAACTTTTTTATTAAATTTTATTCTTGAAATTTTGTCTTACCCCAATTGGTTTATTTATTAAACGCTCTTGCAGTTTTGACTTGTCAAGATAAGGCAAATACCAAATACGCTTAGTTTGGAGTAATTTTTCACTAATTAATATTTTTCTTTGATTTGAGCCAAAATCACTACTGGTTACATTTGATGATAATGAGCAGTCTTTATTTTGACTTAAATTGACTTTTGAACAATCAATACTTTCGTATGTTATGTTCGAATAAGTCTCGTTGTTGCTACTACTAGTGATATTAAATAGGTTTTCTATGTTTTGATCGATTTTGGAATTGTTGTCATCGGAAATTTCGTCCGAACTTAAAAAATTATGATAAAAAAAAATTATTAAAAAAAAATTTAATAACTTGATTTTAATTACTTTTTTGAGCTTTGTGCTTTATCTAAAATATCTTGTTTGTCGCTTGTTTTTCTAGCGTTTTTAGTTGTTTTTCTTAATGCTTTTGAGTCTTTATTATCATCTCGTTCAAAATAGTTTACAAATAGATTTTGATATATATTTGTTAGTACCTTTGAAAAAATAAAACATTAATGACATGTTTTTTTTTTTATTCTTTTTTGGTGTCTAGTCTAAAGGGAGAACTTTAGCTAACGAAAAAATGTGACCACGAGTATAAAATCTATAATGTAAACTTTTTGGTTAAATAACTTCTGGTCGAAAAAAATGTGTGATCCTAAATGTTAAATAAAAATCATAGCATCAAAAGTTTTTAATTTTGAATTTTAATTTAGACGATCAAAACAGTATAAAGCTTAACGAGAAAAATTTTTGTGCAAATTTAAGTTTAGAAAAAACTTTTTTGAAAGTGATTTTCTCAAAAATAAGCTTATTTTGAGATGGTGTTATTAAAAACGCGGAGCCGTCCAAGTAAAGCTTATTTCTGATTTAAATGTGAAGCACAGACTAAAATTTTTTTTTTTTATAAAAGTTTCTGTTAAATGAAGGAATAGTTAAGGTGTTAATTTAATGGTCTTTCGTGAAAGTTAAGAAATTATGAGGTCGGAACGAGGCCAGGTTTATATCGAGTCGGAAGATATGGGTTCATAATCCCTAATTTTTTTTTGACGAATGACTAAGCTGGACGAACCTAGCTTCCGATAATTCTTACAAAAGCTTCGCGTGAAAGATCTTAAAATACTGAAAAATTTTTCAAAAAAAAATTTCAGAAAGTTTTCGAACTTTTCGAGAAGTTAAAACTTTCAAGGTCGTACTTCACACACTAGCCATCACACACTTCACACATTAACATCTCTACATTTTTCACGTAAAATAATGAAAGGTTCGTGAATTTAGTCTCTCACGTCTTAGAACCAATTCGGAGATAAAGTTTTTTTCAAGTCGATCAACCTCTGATCTTTATCAATAAAATAAAAAATTTCTAGAAAAAAAAAGATAAAAATTTTAAAGCAAATATGAGTTCCCAAATTCTTGCAAAAACTTAATAAGCTTGATAAATAACAGGTTAGGATAATGCTATAGGATAACTCACATTTCAAAAAAAAATAAATTTCTTTTTTTGCACTAGGCAACTTATAAACAATTGTAAAAGAAAAAGTTGGTGTTCAACTTCGTTCTCAAAATTTATTCAAAATTTATTCAAAATTTGATTTTTGAAGAGAGTTTTTTGAAAATAACAAAAATTTGAAATTAAATTTTATTCAGGTAAAATTACTCGAAACCCCTCACCGAAAATTGAATGATTTAGAGTAAATTTATGATAATCAGAAAACTTATTAGGAAAGAGGCTTAGAGAAATAAAATGTTAAAATGTAGGCTTTAATTATCATTGCATTAGGACTGGGACAGTAAAAAAAAAAGCACTTACATTTTGCCTTTTTTCCGTGTTGTTCATTCATTTATTCCAAATTATCTAATTGACGAGTCAAAAAATAAAACTTCAAAAAATTAAAAAGCTATTAGCAAAAAAATTAAAATTTAAATAATGTGTGTAGTTAAAGTATTTTTTATTGTAGATATAGACAGAAAAAAACAACATTTTACCATCATTAACTAAATTAATTTTAGTATCCTTTAAAAATAAAGAAATAAGAAGAAAAAAATAGAGAAGGTAGGCGATTTTTAACAAATATTTGGTAAAAGCAATGATTAAGTTTTGAAAAAAAAAATTTTTTTTCAACAATAAAAAGATATATTTATATATTTTTTAACTATTTCTCATGTAGTGTCTGTATTATATGTTTGCTCAAATAAAAAAATAGACAAGAACATTAAAATTTCATACATAGTTTAATGTAATTATATGCTTTAATTCGAACTATTCAGTGGATGTTGGTCATCTGATATGGTACAAGGTTTCTTCTTATTTTTTTTCCAAAAGGAAAATATTAAATTAAAAAAGAAAGAAATTTGATTTTTTCCGACAAGTTTTTTTTTGTATTAAAAAAAAACGAAGAGATATGGTAATTAATTTGGCAAATATAAATGGGAATTGAATGCATTATTTTTTTTTGTTTGTTGCGCTAACAACAACAAGAAATAATTATTAATTTTTTTTTAATTTTAAACAAATTACGTTTTAATTAGAAACTAATAATCTTTGGAAAAAAAAAAGAAGAATTTGTTTCAATGAGATGGGCGAAATGAGTTCTGGTTTATCCAACTAGAACAAACATCTTTGATATTTTATTTTCATAAAAGTATTTGAAGTGAGTTAATTTAAGTAAAATTACATATTTTCTAGAGAACTTGAAGAAAAATTAATTTAAAATAAAAAAAAAAAAAACAAACTTAAAAATTTTTTTTGTTAAGTAAATTTAAAAAAAAAATTAACTTTTTTTTTTCATGCAGAGTTTACAAGAAAATTTTTTTCCAAGTGTTTATTTGAATTCAATCATAGTAGCTTTAGCTTTTGCTTTTTTTTTATACTTCATATGCGTTGGTGTTCTTTTGTTCGTCGATAAACTAAAAAGGTGAACAAAAAGCAAGAAAAAAAAAATAGAAAAAAAGATTTTTTACCCTTTCCAAAAAAAAAATTCTCAAACAATTTGGTCTTGAAGAAATGGGGTTTTAACTAATAATAAAAAAAAAAAAATTTTTGTCATTATTCTCTTTGTAAGCGCAAGGTTCTCAGCAAATAAAAATAATAATGTATACGAAAATGAAGTCATTTTAATAATTGAAAAAAAAAAGATAGTAAAATTTAGTTTTTTTTTAATAATAGAAAAAAATAATTTTAATACAAGTTTATATCATTTTAAATGCATTTATATAGAAATTATTTGGAAAGCTTTTGTTATATAAGTTTAAAATAGGATCTTGCTTTGTTAGATACATTGGCAAAATATTTAAATTAAAAAAGCACGTTTTTTTTTGTGAAAATATTTTAGTTTTTAGTCTACAATAAATAAACTTGAAAGATACTATGTAGCCTTGGAAAAAAAAACAAATTAGCTATTACACAGATTCTAAAATAATGGCCACTAGTTTATTAAACTTTTTGATTTCTGTCAAAAAAAAAAAACAACCGAAATTTTGTCCAAATAAAAATTTTCTTTCTTGAAAATCCGACATAAACCAATAAAAAATCTTATGTGAAATTTGTCAAGATCTTAATCAAAGATCTTGATGAAATGAAAACCCTTGAAAATCTCGCAAGAGTTTACGGTAAGTGGATCCTATTTAATTATAAAAAAATAGTCACATAGTCATCAAGACCTCATAAAATATGTGGTTGGAATTGGGACGTCGCACAAAGGACTCTTAAGATCCTATTAATAGTCGATTGCGTGCTAGACCATAAGTTCGGTTTATAAAATATGGTTTAATTAAATTAAAACAAAAAAATACAGGGCTTGTACATATTTAGAATTGTTGAGTAAAAATGACAGCGATTTCGATTAATCGATCGAGGTTTTTAAAATCGAAATCGTTCGACTACAAAGTCCAATAATCGCAATATCGAAAAATATTTTCAAAATTTTTTTTTAAATCATGTTTTAATAAAAAAAAATTGATAACAAATTAATTCTCATTACTTCCTATAAGTAAGCGTTTTCCCATGATTTCTTAGAAAGAAACATTCAAGGGTGATGAAATAAAATTAAATGAGATTTTTTAACACTTAAGTATTAAAAAAAAAAAGAAAACAATAATCCGATCGAATTATTCAGAGACTTAAAAAATTATAGATCAGTCATGAGTCCAAGAGTCCAAGGTCTCTTATATTAGGTTACATCTCAGTGATCAGTGTATTTGACTTATATTATGTGACCAATTAGAAAATTTTGCTACCAATTGTAGAAATATGAGGTCTATTAAAAAAATATGTGACCAGAGGGTCTGTCACATCACGAAAAAAGAATAGAAGATTTACAATATAATTTTTAAAAAGAAAATATTACTTAGAAATGTAAATGTAACAAAAGTGGGCTCTGATTTTTTCAAAAATATGATATATAAAAAGTTAATTTTGATTTCTAATTATCATTTTGATACTCACTTTCATTAAAATCACTAAAACTGTCAACTGATTCATCGTCACTTGATCTTAAATTTAACTAAAGGTTTACTTAAAAAACAAAAAAAAATGTGACCAAAATATGAAATGAAATGGGTCAGAATATTACGTAATAAGGCATAGTCGTCCTGTTTTGCATCGGTACGTTACGTCAAATGAGGTAACATGACGTTCAATGACAAAAAATCGTCACATTAATGCATAATATGACATTTTGATCCGCACTTTTAGAGTAACACTGAGTCATTTGGCCTAAAATTACGTATCGTTTTGTCCGATATGTAACAAGAAGACTTGAAAGTGAGTGTCCTGTTACGTAACATTACGTAATATTATGTCCCGCTTCATGGTAAGGTTTTTTTTTGCCTCGAAAAAAAACCTCGCGCTTCTGTTTGAGTGAGCTTGTATTTGAGGAAATACGGTAATATAGGTCAACTGATCACATCGTACAATTGACCCGAGAATTTAAAGAACTTAGATTAAAAAATAAAATTTATTTTGCATCTTAGTATAATCAATTCTAATAATTAATTTACCAAGTTATATTTCAACAAGAATTATCAAATAGAAAATATGTTAAGATTACAATGGTTCTAAAAAGTTGTTCAAACGAATATTTCTAATTTTTTATTTTGTTTTTGCTTTAAATAATAAAAAAGATAAAAATTCCATGTTAGACTTTTCAACTACGTCTCTTCAAGCCAAATTAGATAAAAATTTCATTTGATATTTATTTATCGTATTGTTTTTTTGACAAAAATGCTTTCTTTATGAACCTAAGTCTAACCTAAAATAATAAATCCAAATTAATAGTGCGCTCTTCTAATTTTAAAGTACACTAGGCATTTGTATATTGTAATTGACGAAATTCATAATTACTTATCTAAAAACCAAAAAGTTGAAATAAAAAAATTTTAAATGATTTTTAAAAAGATAAAATTTTCTCCCAATAAATCTGAGTGACTTTTTTAGAAAAATCTAGAGTCACGAAACAATGAGAATGTAAAGTCTTCGAAGTTTATTTAAGGTGCCCGAAGTCATTAATATTAGTATCTTTAAAATTTATTCCTCAATTCAAAAACGATTCCAAAAATTTTCTGAATAAAAAAATCAAATATATAATGATAATACCTAGCGAAGATAGTTTCGAATTTTTACAAAACTATTTTATTTTAAAAAAACCTTATTTTTGATCATTTTTCATTAAAAATTTAGTTTTTCTAAAACTTTAATAATCTTTATTTTGGTTATTATGAATCAAATTGTTCAAAATAAAAGCCAAAATTTTTTTAGCATGGTTAATTCTATAATACAAAATGTTTTCGGAATTTTTTTATCAGAATAGACACGAGTTATTAAGGCTTAAAAACAGTGATATTTGAACTAAAGTTTATGATTTGGTGAACCTTAAACAAAAAACGAATTAAATATTTTGCTAAAAAATGCCTTGAAATGGAAAATTAGACGCTGATGCTAATCAAACGTAGTTTAAATTAGAAGAAAAATTACCACAATACCTCAATAATTCTCCATTATGTAAAACTCTCGTTTTTCTATCTGGTCATTCGACATTCTTTGGCTTTTATCTAAATTTTCGCTAAAAAAAACCGA
This sequence comes from Brachionus calyciflorus, assembly GCA_002922825.1. Classification (NCBI taxonomy): domain Eukaryota; kingdom Metazoa; phylum Rotifera; class Eurotatoria; order Ploima; family Brachionidae; genus Brachionus; species Brachionus calyciflorus. The sequence continues at coordinate 213,283 of NTPY01000783.1, read as the reverse complement.
ATCATTTTTAATTTTTCTTGAGCAATTATTTGAGGTTTAAAAAACGAATATAAGTCCGATATGACTCTAATTCTTTAGCCCTAGCTTTAAAAAAAATAAAATTACTAATTTTATTATCACGTGAATTACAAAATATAAACTGTGTAATAAATTTTTAGAATAAAAATTAATTTTTTATAAATAAAATAAAAACAAAAAAAATAATGAATTCAAATATTCTTAATTTGATACCCCACTTAATACCAATTGAAAAAGAAACTAATTCAAATGTTTCTAAAAGTCAACAAGATACTTGGGTTACATTTAAAGGATTCATTGATATTTTCGTAATAAAATAAAAATTCGAATCAAATTCTTCCAAAAAAAATTTTTTTTAAAATACTTTTCTCAATAGAATGAAAGTTATTACATAAATTTAGAAGCCAGTATGCTTGAAGAAGATAACAAAATTGAATATATAAAAATAGATTGTGATCCTGCTTTGAATAATTTAATAATTAACATCAAAGTCATTCTTGAACAGGTTTTTTTTACGCTTTTATTTTAAAGAATCTAAAATAATTCGAGATTTATTATTTTCTAAAAAATGGTAGCGTTTGGCCAAATGTGAATCTATTAAAGATTTTATTCACGAATTAAAAAATTTAATAGTAATACTCTAACCATGAAAAATCTTAACAACAACAAGAAAAATTAGCTTATTTTGCTTTGTAAAGGAATGCAACTTGAAAAAATCTCACGATGAACAATCATCTCAACAAAATATTGAATTTTTAAATTCAATTGATTTTTATAAAAGAGTTGTGAGTGAAATTGACAGAATTGGATGGAGAAAGTAAATTAGTTGTTAAGCTAGAATTAAAGAGAAAAAAATTTTGATTTAATTTTTTATTAAAGCTTAGTCAAAGTTAATGAGACTTTTACAGAGCTTGTGTTCGAGTATGAGGAAAACAGTCGAGTACATGAAATAACTATTATTTTAACCGAAACAGTAATTCAAATATTTCTTGTAATACTTTAAGCTAAATTTGTAAATTTTTTATTTTCAAGTTTCCTAAAAAAGAGCCCATGTTTAGAACTGAACTACCAACTAAATTCTCTTTTGACTGGAATCAAGTATTAAATTTTTTTAAAGAGTTTCAACAAATTAAATAAGAGTTTTAAATTTTTTCTTGAAAATTTTCCTTTTAATTTGGAATAAATAAATAAGGAACGTATTGATATTTGACAAACAATAGAATTATTTTTTAAACTTTTACCAAGTTTGAAAATTTTGCTAAACTAAAAAATCACAACATTCATTTTAATGATTTGAGCATATGATTTTAGTCTTTTGATTTGTAGAAATTATTCGAATTTGAATGAATTTACTTTAGCTTAGCATACCGTATCATATTCGCTGCAAACCTAACTGAATCCAAGCAAACGGTATCCACTTATTTCGACAAACATTTTTGGACAAATTAATAAATATGATAAAATGCTTTGAAAACTCAATTACAAAAAAGAGATGCTGACCTAATAGGCTATATTTTTAAATAAAATTAAAATAAAATAGAGATTTAAAAAGAAAAGATTTAATTTTAAATTATATTTTTAAGGCAATATAATTGAAGATTAAAGGTGCAAAACTAATGCAATAGCGTTGTCTGATTGTCCATGGATAATACTTGTCTAAATGTGTTTTGTCTAAAATTAATTTTGTGTGTCCAATTATAACTTGTCTAAATATTTTTGTCGAAATAAGGCATACAACACTTGCCACGAAAAAGTGGCATTACCATTACCATTACCGTTACCGTTGCCATTACAATTTCCGAAAAAAATACCTTTTATAGATTTTTTTTTCGAAATATTTTTTAAAATTTTTTTTTGATAAAAAATCGGTAAAAAATTTAAAAAAAAATTTATAAAAGGTATTTTTTTCGAAACTTGTAATGGTAACGGTAACGGTAATGGTAATTCCACTTTTTCGTGGCAAGTGCTGTATTACAAGCAAACCCCAAAAAATTCAAATTTTTACTTATGATTTCAAATAATTCTTAAGCTAAAATTGTTCGAAACAATCGATTTGATTGGTACAGAGGGTATGGTACGGAAACGATCAGCTAAACTTAAGTGGAAAGATCGATAGTCATTGAGTCAGTATTCATTTTTTTTTAGAAAATTGCGGTTTTTTTTAATTTTTTTGCGCACATAAAATCTATTTTTTTAGACTTTGAACCTAACATAATATTCGTTATTAGTTTGTCTAGGTCTACAAGCTAATATACAACTCCTTTCACAACTTTCATTTATGAACTTTCCTTAATATTCTGTCTTTTGTCATTTTTCATTCTTTTTCATTACACAATAGTGGCCTTTTACCGTAAACTCTCATTAATAACTACATGTATTAATAACCAAAGTTTTCGGATATTATTCCAATATATCTCCATGGTTATTAATACATTCTGAGAGTTTACTGTAAACGGACAGTATTGTATATTTTTTTTTTGATCATCAACAAAAGGCAAAGCGCCTCTATAACTAAAAAGCTATTAACATTATGTTAGTCTTTTCTGTGGTTATGGATGACATTTTAGTTCAATTCAATTCCAAAATGAGTAAAAAAAATAATCAAAAAAATTTCAAAAAAGAATTTATTAAAAATTGCCGTCAGAAGTCAATTTGTAATTTTTTTTTTTCAATTTTTGTATAAAAATTTCTCAACTCATTTAGAATTCAACATTGATAGAAGTGTATTCACAATTTATGGCTGATGTTGATAGTTTTAGTACATTTTGGGATGAAATGAAAATGTTGGATGAGAACTGTTGGATATTGGAGCCCTTAAAGCCGACTAAAACCGATTGTCATCGACGCATCAAATTAAACGCTTATGTTTCAATTCAAATTAAGATCGATCCACGCAATCCGAAAGAATTGCCTGAAATCATTTTTTTAGGTTCCGAAGCATGTAAAAATCAAAAAAAAAAAAATTTTTTTCAAAAATAATTATCTAATTAAATTCTTCATTTATAATTAAAAAGCCACCGAGACATTTAGGGATAAATTCGAGTCAAAATTTAATGAATGGAATTCAAATATTAGCATTTTGTATAATTTAGGCGAACTTTTAGAAATTAAATTACCAAACAAATGCGAACAAGAAGAGGAGGTTAAACAAAATTTTTATTAATTAATTTTCTTCTTTTTTTTTTTTAACATTTCGTGATCAAGTTAAATTTCTTTTTTTCTATTATTTTTTTGTTTCCAAAAAATCTGATTAATTTTCTTTTTGATTAAAATTTGAAAAGAAATTATCTTTTCTTAAGATCTTTTATTTTATTTTTTTTCTATCAATTTTCCTCAAACTTTTCATTTTCATAATACCTAAAGACATTAAGTTCCAAAATAAGCTTATAAATTAAAAAAAAATTAATTTTTTTTTTATTTTTTAAGGAGATTGGAATTGAGTGTGGTATTTGTTACTCGTTTTTGTTGAACAATCAAGGACCTAGTCTCTATTGTGAAACTCAAAGTTGTAATAAACCGTTTCATGAACAGTGTCTTCATGAGGTAATCAACTCCTCTATAAAATATTTTCAGAATTTATTTAACATTCATTAGGATTCAAAAATATGTAAATAACAATTGTTATTTATGTAATATTAAATTGTATTTGATGTCGCTTAAAAAAAAAAAAACTTAACTAGTGACTTCATTTTCATGAAGCCTAATGAAAAAGTGGATTTTAATGTTCTGTATTCGGTATTGTAGTTGTTCTTTATTAAGAGCATGAATCAGCTTTCTACCTTTTCATCTCTTCGAAATATCAATTAGATTTTTGACAGTGTTACCTTAAAAAGGTCTTAAATCATTTATATCCGTTGCTTTAAGGGAAAATGTTTCAATTCTAGAAATTTGTTGTAAAAGAAGAATTGAACGAACATAGGTTTTGTACAGTTGGCCTTTCATTATTGGATGTAAAAATTGTGTCTGAACCCCAATTAGACTTAGCTTATTTATTGCTATTTGAGCAAGGCGTTTCCGCCTAGTAACGTGGTTAATAAATCGACCATCATCGATGATTTCTCTCCAAATATTTCATATTTTCTAACTTAGCCAAAATTTGCCCATCTAATTTTAGATCTACTTGCCATCTATCTTTTCTAATTTTTTCTACTTTTCTTTTTATCGTAAAATTAAAGACCATAAAGACAGTCTTATTTGGTTTAAATTGATTTCATTTTTTAAGCCATATTCTTGTACGATATCCAGCTATTGCTGCAATCCTAGCTTAGTTAGACTTAATGACAAAACTCGACTCTCATCAAAATGAATGAATTATTATTTATAAATTAGATATTAATTATGTTCATGAACTTTCACAAATGGAAGTTGTGAATGACCAGAGTTGTATGACCATTGGCTCAGATAATTAAGTAGCCCCAATAAATTTTTAGTTTAGTCATAAAACTAATTGGACCTTTAGGACGATTAACCCTTTGAGTTATTTAATTTAAATATTAAAAACAAGTATTCCTATTGTGTAAATAAATAAAAATTCTATTGAGAATTAAAATTGTTCTCAAATGTTTTCCAAATACTAAAAATAAAATTAATTAAATTCTTACATAAATTTCAATTATTTAACAAGTTTTTAAAATGTTATTTCTAAAGTTTTACTTTTTAATAACAAATGACTATTTATGCTCCCTTGATAGGTTCCTTAATTAAAAAAGTAATGATGTTTGCTATTCATGCATAATTGAAATTTTTTTAGAGAGAAACTTGATTTTTAAAAATGAACAAAATTTTTATTTTTTGATTTAATTTTAGTGGTTGAAAAACTCGACAAATTGCAAGATATATTTTGGATTTATGTTTGGTTCATGTCCTTATTGTAGCGAGGTATTTAACAACAACCAAAAAAAAAACAGTTGTCTCAATGTAAAATAAAATTTCAATTTTTTTTTCTTTTCCTCAAGTCTATCAAATGCAAAATAATGGCTGATCAGTGATTAGACAATTTCGATATAAAGCTAAAAAAAGATTGATTTGTTTACGTAAAAACAAAAGGAAAAAAAATAGAAGGAAGGAATTAGATTAAACTCAATCATGTTTTTTATTTTGTATAAAATAAAAAATTTAATAATAAAATTCATCATTTAAAGTAATTTATATTTTTTTTCAACAAGCTTGATTATTTTAACATTGAAATTTTTCGATTCGATTAATTTTTTATTTTTTTTGGTTAAGAATCGATTACTTGTCAATTTTTTTAAAAAATAAATCCCAATTTATTTATTTTTATAAAATTTTTTGTCAACTAAGGGAAATGTTTTTAGACTTAATTACGTAATTAGAGCTTTAAGTAGGTGCTAGTGAATAGTCTGTTGTTGTTATTTTTTAAAATTAATTAAAATTTATTATTTAAAGCTTATTATTTTTCAAGTCACTCGAAAAAACTCACTTTATAAATTTTAAATTAAAAAAAAAAGTTAAATACTTAAGAAAAAAAATTAATTTTATTCATCAAATAATTATCAGTATATTCCGTATACCCTTTCATCTAAGCCCTTAGTGTTCTCGAACCAGAAATTTGAGTTTAGCCTCATTGGCTATGTACCATCATCTTTTGTAATAAAAACCCTAATTCATACTCATAAACTCAAAATTCGGGTTTAAATTTATATTTAACTATCGAAAATCAGAAATAAATGCAGAGTTAAAACCCGAATATAAGAGCTTAACCGAGCATTAAAAATTAAGATGAAATAATTATTTGAAAAAATAAATTTAATTATTTTTTGTTAATTAAAAAATCAAAATTGTCCATCATCAAAATTGTCCATCGACAAAATGAATTTTCCTTATTTTATTAAATATCCGATTATTGTTTTTTTTTAATCGTAATTTATTAATTTATTAAACTTAAATTTTGTTTAAGTTTAATATTAATACAGAATGCACTTAAAATTAGAATTTTGATCTTTTAATTAAAAAAAAAATAATTAAATTAATTTTTCAAGTAATTATTTTTCATTTTAATTTCAAACTCGATCACTAAACATAATATTAATTTTTAGTTTTTTTTTATTTTAATTTTTTAATGCTCGGTTTAACTCTTATATTCGGGTTTTAACTCATTTTTAGTTTACTATCCTGGCCATTCTCATGTTCCGAAAATGAATGTTTATGAAGTAATTTGAAAAGAAATGAATTTTCATTTTTGGATCAAATGAATGGTCAGGATAGTACGTTTTTTTACTACAATATTGGTATTTTCACGTGTTTCCAAAATGAATTTTTATATTTCCGATGAAAGATCATCCAGCTCCTAAACATACATAATTAACGTTCATTAATATTCTGGTACGGGTACGGTCTGAACCGTACTCAAAAAAAAAAACTTTTGAGATTGTTTCATAAGGACTCAAAAAAGACTTATGAAACAATCAAAAAAAAAGAAAATTTTAAAGTTTATGTAAAATTTTTCAAAAAGATTTTTAGTCATGGAATTGTTAAAAATTGTCTAACAATAGTGAGCTTATCAAAACTAAATTCTAATAATATTCTGTCAAGGAATAATTAAAAATAAAAACTTTCTAAATTTAAAAGAAATTAATTCTTCCTTTTTTTTTTTTTTAGATTTTTTTAGATTTTTTTACTGGAATTTAAGTTAAAAAAGTAAAAAGTTTTTTGTTAAAATTTCAATGCCGGTTAAAATCGGGTAAATTTACAATTGTTTTCAGAAAAATTGGTAATTTTACTGTTTTTCACTTCGTTGATTTTACGTAAATTTACTGGAATTCAAATGTAAATAACTAATAAGTTAAACCTTCGAAGAAAAAATAACAAGAGAATTAAGTGGTAATTAAGCAAAAGTGGTTCACATAGATTCAATTTTTTTAAAGAACAGAGTATTTGTGAAACGGAACGAGTTGTCAAAAAGTGTTTTTGATGCAGAATTTGTAAACATTTTCAAGTTGTATATTGACAGTGTTTGGTCTGGTACAGAAAAAGGAAAGAAAGACTGGCAAAGGCAGTGTGACAAAAAATAGAAAGACATAATGTAGAAAATTTTTTTTCCAATAAAAATAAAACATTGAATTTACATGAAACAAAAAATGTAGAAAATAAAATATAGAATCAAAAAATATAGAAATAGAATGTTTATTAAATTTTTTGAAATTTTTCAAATACATTTATAAAGGAAATCTGTTGATTTTTAGAAAATTTTCTGTTACAGTCTTTTAATTCATTTTTGAGGAAGATAGAAATACTAACTTTGTTGCTGTATTAATATTTATTTATTTATTTACAAAAAATAACCGCTAGGTCAGCTGCTTGAAGGTTTAGCGTCCTTCTTTCAGCAATGCAGTATTAATTACAGTTTAAATAATTGTATTTTAGTGACTTAATCCATATGAGCTTTACGTTTAAAAACGATAGTAAAGTTTGAATATAGTTATAAAAATGTTACTCCTACTACTACTTAAAGATACAAAAGATCAAGGCTCCAATCGAAAAGATTGATTTAATTAAAAAAAAATACAATACTAAAAAATTAAGAAGCATGAAATATAATCATCTTGAAAAAAAAAACACAATCTCATAAAATCAACATCATGTATCAAACAAGATAAAATTTAAATTTTATTTTTTTTTTCAATAAATTGCTGTTGTATTAGCAAAGTCTTTATAGACTTTTTGGTCGATTTCACCTTTTTTTCTAAAGCAAAATAAGTTAATTAGTAATTCAAAAATAAATTGAGTCTGAAATAAAACTACTTAATTTTAATCAAATTAAGAGCACCTTTACATACTTAAGGATTCTATAATATGTCAAAAAAATTTTATTTTCAAGAGACCATACATGATATAAAAGCGCTAAATGATAATAAATTATTTTTCAAGTTAATAACTTAGATTTTATTTAGTTTTTTTTTTTTAATAAAATTTAAATTTGAAAAACTGAAAAGAATCTTTTAATTTCCTAAAGGAAACTTATTTACAATCTTTAGGAAAAAATTTTTACAAAAAAAAGGAACATAGATCTTTATCTTTTGATTAAGTTTATGAGTGACATAATCTGATTATTTTTTAGTGCTGACAGAATTTAAATTTTTAATTTGATTTTTTTTGTCTTGTTTTGAATCAATAAATTTCAATTGTTTTCTTTTTTTTTCATTAGTTTAAGGAGCTTTAAAAATTTTAAGCTAAATATTTAAGGCAAGGTTTAGTAAACGATGCTTTGGTGTTGTTAGAATTTCTATGTAGACAATTTAATTTCAAATAAAGGAGAAAGCTAAAAGTGGCACGAATAAGAATTTAAGTATTTGAGCAGTTTAATTGAAATTTGATTAATTATGTTTTATCATGAAAAAAAAAGAATTTTATTCTTCCTTTAAAATTTCCGTTTTTTTTTCAATTAAAAAAAGGAAAATAAAAAACAAATAATAATTCAATTTTTGCTTTTTTAGATAAATATAAAAAATTTAGCTGAAAATTGAGTAATACCAACAAAAAAAAACACAATAGGATTTTAAATATTTATTATTATTAATATCAATAGTTCCAGAAATGACATACCCAAAACTTATTTTGTCATTGGTATGTATTTTTACCGTAACACTTAGCTTATGTTATGCCAAGCCAATAAAAGGTAAATTAATTCCAAGCTAAAAATGTATATGGAATATTTATTTGTTTCTTTTTATTTAAGCCAAAAATTTCAATCGTTTGAGTCAACCATTAAAAAATAATTTTCTAGACATTTTGGGTAAAAGAGGACAGAATAAATGTGAACGTATATTAGTAAGTATTTCATTATATCTGTTCTATACAAAATGTAAAAAAACGCAATTTATAAATTTTGGTATGCCAATTACAAATTTATACCTTTCATATGACAACTATAAATTTTATTTTTGATTTATAAATTGAATACGATTTTTTATAAATTGCATATTATTTTTGTAAATTGTTTTATGTGATCACATTCCCTTATCTGTTTTCATATTTCTTTTAAATGTTTTTTTTTTGGGGGTGGGGGGGCTGAATTGGACCATTGACCAATTTTTATTAACATTTATTAATCCCACGATTTTTCTTTATTTTCATAGCTTAATAATAGAACCTTATTAGATGAAAATTAAAATTAATGAGGGCCGTTAAAAATTTCAAAATGTCGAGCTCGAATACAATGATTTTGCTCAATAAATTTTTTTATTGATTATTTTTCATTAACACAGGAAAAAAAAGTTCTAATTACCAAAAGAATAAGGTTAATTGAAGTACATTTAAATTTGATTAAAATTTACAGGTAAATTTAAATGAAAAAAATTAGATTTCAATTAGAAGGTCGTTTTACAGGAATAATAGAAAATAGGTAAATTACAGTTAAAGTATTTAGAGGGTCAAAACTTTACGTAAAAAAATTTATTTAAATGTTAATTAAAATTGTAATTTTATATGAGTCCAATGAAAACCGAGAATCGCACGTAATACCTTTTAACACTATGAATCACGTACCATCCCTCACATGTTCCTTATTTTAAACTCATGCGCTAAACGACTCATGCGAAACTCGGTTTTTGGAACAAAAAATTTAAATTTTAACAATGTTTCAATAAATTCTTAAACTATGAGATTAATTGAATGATATTCAAGGTAAGGTTATCCAGGTACAAAAAGAAGAAAATCCTACTAAAGGATACATTTTTGTGTTATGGGTTGTATCTATTTAAGCTTAAGGGAATGTGATCACATAAATCAATTTACAAAAATAATATGCAATTTTTAAAAAATCGTATTCAATTTATAAATTAAAAATAAAATTTATAGTTGTCATATGAAAGGTATAAATTTGTAATTGGCATACCAAAATTTATAAATTGCGTTTTTTTACATTTTGTATAGAACATATCAAAAAAATTAATTTGTTTCTGACCTAGTACTGTTAGATATAAAGATAAATTAATTTTTTTTATGGAAAACTTTTAATCGAAAACTTATCATTGGTGTGGCAGCTTACCATTTTTTTATGATCTTCAAAATTTATATCTAAAATTTTTAATTTTAATTTAAAAAAAAAATTTAAAGATTAGACTAATAAGTTCTGCACCAAAAACGTAAGTCCAAGTTTAAATATCTTGTTGCATTCAAAAGTTGACAAAAAGCAAAAAAAATCCAAAATTTTCGTTTAAAAAAAATGGCTTAATTTCAAAGATTTTTAGATTTTTGAGAATTTTGAAGCGTTAAGGCAGGCCCTATAATATTTTATAAATATTTTATTTTTTTGATTCTAAAAGCCCGAAAGTGTCATTTTTTTGAAAAATAAGTAGAACAAAACAAGCAAAAATTTCAAAGAATTCATTGAAAAAACTTTATTCAAATTACATATTTTCTGTAAAAGCATGAAATTTTGTTCGATTCTAACTATATTTCCTTAAAGTTGGGTATTTGGGTTTAACGGCAGGCGGTTATAACATCTAAAAGATTCTACTTTAACGAGGTGTCGTTAAAATCGAACAATAACGTAATTTTCTCTTGAAATTCCAAAAATATTTAAATTTTGGAACTTTATAAACTTTAGGAAAAATTATTGAAAATAATTTCTTTTCCGGAAAAAAAAATATCTACTTTTTTGAAAAAAAACTTTTAAACAAACTATGGACCAATATGAAAAATTTTTTAAGGTTTAATTGTTATTTTAAACTCAAAAGGGCAATGACGTTGATTTAAAAGCGTTCAATGATGAAGTAGCATATGCATTTTTATCAACTGGTAATATTGAAGGTTTAGATGAATTACTAAGATATCTTGTCGATTTGGAATGCGTAAGTATCTATATAATTCTAAATAATTGTTGCATTTTTTGTTTCTAAACTGTATTCCTTAATCGAAGTTTACTGTACAAGAAACATTGACCTTCCGATTTACATTAATCACAATATATCAATTGATAAATCCTCATAAATCACAAAATGAAGTAAATAATCAACCGAGTAAAAGAAATCTTGATCGATTTGATTATTTCAATAAAATAAATACTCTAATTGATGAAATAGATTTTGCCTACAAGAATGGTAACGAAAAATCGATCGATTTAGTCAAGTATCTAATCGAATATATAATGCTTTTGGAGCAAACAAATGAACTTAACAATCTACAATCAAATATTCTTTTGGAAAGAATAAAAGAAATTTTTTCGAAAGTTGATCCCGATGACTTAAAACAATTTCACGAAACAGAACAAAATTTTTAAAGAAAAAAATAAAATAAAATTAATCAAATATAATAAACTCGTTCAATTCACATAAGATCATTTTTTTTTTATTTGTCAATTTCAAATTACATAAGTACTCAAAACAAATATTTCTGATTTTTTTTCCGTAACAATATGTTCATGTCTCATTTTTTTTTCAATTGGAGAATGATTTAATTTTAAAAATATTTTTTAATAAATTTTTTTATAATACAATTTTTTTTGATTATTAATTTTTTAAATGTTTGTTGAAACATTAGCGCAAACTTATTCAAATACTTAAATTTATTAAACACAAATATTTTTACCGCATAACTGTAGTAGTCAGATCTAAATATTTTTTTAACCGAGTGCGAGACCTATTTCAAACTTTAATATTGATTCGATACATGAATAAATTGCTATCTAACGTAAATCATGCTTTTAAGCGACTAAAAGTTTGTTTAAGTTTATTTTAATAGTGTGCTTCAAGATTTTTTTTTATAGAAATCAGTAGTACCCTTTTAAAACGGTTGATTAAAAACATGCAGTAGTGATTTGATATGTGTGTTTTTACGTAAATTTACCAAAGTAAAAAATGGTAAAATTACGTAAATTTACGTCATTTTACGTAAAAACCAAAAGGCCTAAAAAGTGGGCATTTTCACCAAAAATTCCTAAATTTTCTAATTTCTAACTTTTTTTACCAATCTTACGAACTTTAAAAACCCATTTTTCGTTCATAAAAAAAATGGTAAAAAAGGTAAAAATCCGTAAAAAAAGTAATTACCACTTTTTACTTTTTTTTTACCATTTTTTACCAATTAAAAATTCGATTTTTACGTAAATTTTCGTAAAAACACACATATCAAACCAGTACTATAATTAATTTTGGAGAATTTTCGCATTCTTCTTTTATGCATTTTTTGTATCAAAATAACTTTATCATCAATTTTTTTTCTATTAAAAAAAAAAAAAAAAAATTAAGCCTCATTCTATATTTTTAAACACTTTTCTTTTGGTCAACATCCGGCCTTTCTTTTAAATATATTTTTAAACACTTGACTTGTTTAAAATTTTTTGGGATTGATTCATTTCATAGAAATTTTTATAGAAACTTTTTTCATAGAATAAAGGTTTTATAGAAATTGCTTTAGATAGTTAATTTTTTATATTTTCTACTTTAAAATGTATCTTTTCACCTTCAAGATTAATTATAGTCATATTCTTAATTCTGAAATTTTCTTAATTTACTCTATTTATTGCCAATTCTAACTTTTAGGCATCCGTCTAAAGTCGAAAAGACTAAATTATTCCAGTTATCTTTTTTGAAATTTCACTTAGTGGTTATTAAAAAGATTCGATAAATGCATTTCATTTTGTTGTGTATTAAAATTAAAATTTTTAAATTAAAGTGGCATTAAAGTTGCATATTTTTTATATCTTCTTTTAGATAAAACTTTTTTCTATTATCTTTTTCTATGAAAAAAATTTCTATCAAAATTTCAATAAAATAATATAGTGCCAATTTTTTTTTGGAAAATATTTAAAAATTTGATTACCTGATGTAAGAAAAATTGTTCAAATATTATAATTATAGATTTTTCATTTTAAGTTCTTAAGCAAAATTAAAAAAAAAAAGTAAAACTGAAATTTTTTTATTAATAAATTGGATATAAAAAAATTTTTATTTATGATGCTGATGTTGTTCACCAAAAACAATCGGATAATGTTCTCTATGCGATTCAGTTTCTTTTCTAATCTCATCTGCTTTAGCTCTATACTCTTCGGCCAATTTGATATTTTTCTCAATGCCATCTCCTTTACGTAGCATTAACGAAGCATTCAAACACCCAAGTAAATCATTTCCATCACACGCTCGTTTTGTATATTCAAAAGCTTTTGGTAAATTTTTTTCTACATTTCCTGCGCCTTCTAAATAAATTTTAAACAATTTCAAACATGCATATGGATTTTTATCGTCACAAGCCAAATTTAAATAGCGTGTAGCTTCTTTAACATTTACTACTGAACCACCCACACCTTCTGATAAACAAATTCCAGAGTTAAGACATCCCTCTGTTAATTTATTTTCATCACAAGCTAAAAAACTATACGTACAAGCCTCTTGTAAGTCTTTTTTACAGCCTTAAACAAATATATCTTATTAAAATAAAAATACTTGTAAACATATTTAAAATTAAAAACCTCGTCCAAGTGATTTATTTTTGGCATATGTTAGGCAACTTTTACCATATTTGTTGTCATCACAATTTTTCTTGTACAATTTAGTAGCCTCTGTGTATTGTGAACGTATATTTTCAAAAAAATTTGCCAAACGATGGCAGCCTTCGGGTATTTTCTCATTCAAACATTGAAAACTGTATTCAACATATAAATTTTCGAGATAATCTTGAACCTCTTCTGGATTCTTCCAATCAAGACTACCAACTTTTTGAGACTTAGCGTAAACAACTCCTTTATCTTCCTTAATACAAAAAAATAAAAATTTTTTGAAACTATTTTTTATTTTGTATAAAATATTACAGCTTCATTAACACCGCTTAATTTTTGTCGAATTTTTTCGACGACTTGCTCGTCGCTTGATGTTGATGTAGTAGTTTTGTTGCTCATTTTTTAATTATAAAAAAAAGTTGTTTCAGTTATTTAAAAAATTTAAAATGAACGTTTCTAGATCAAAAATAGCCGAGGAATTTTAAAAATTCCAAAAATAAATAATTTAAAAATATCTAAAAAAAAATTGTTTTTTTTTATTTTCAAATTTGAATTAACAAGTTGCAATATTGCATAAATAATTTACATTAAATTCAAATTATTATTTATCCAAATAAAATAATGATAAATTACAAATAATTCAAGTTAAAGTTAGAGTTTAATTTAGGTGAATATTTGTACAGTGAAACCTAGTTTAATGTTTTTCTGAAATCGAAATAGGGATTAATAAGTACCTTAGTATCAAATTAAATCCTGCTTAGTTGGTGGAGTGTTTTTATGTCGGTTTATCGAAAATATCGGGTTGAAATTATATTGTACTAAATATATATGGGAATTAGAAATCATGCCGAAAAATTGGGTTTCGGGATTAACGAGGTTCGATTGTATCTCCAAATTTTTTTAAAAATGATTTTGTAATTTTAAAGTGATATTTTGATAAACTAAAACTACATATTGAGAGAAATTAATAGAACAGAGGAAAATTGATTACGTAGTAAATAATAACTATTCTAAAAAAGAATTAAAAAAAAGGAACTAAAAAAAAAGGACTAAAAAAATAATCACCCGTTTAAAAATGTACTATATGTTTTAATTTTAAAAATTAACTATTTCAAATAAGCACTTGTAAAAAAATCATCAACTAAATAAATCACTAGAAAAAATTATTAGAGGATTAAGCTAAAAAATGGAAAACTTGAATTTTAATTATATATCGAGTGATTCGGAAGATGAAGAGTCTTTAGAAAATTTTGAGGACGAGGACGAGTATGACGATGAAGAAGGGTTCACTTATATATTTGAAAATGGTAACCCATCGGTTGTTCGTAATAATTACGTTTACAAACAAAAAAAACTTAAAGGTAGTATTTATTACATTTGCGAATCATGCTCAGCTAGTATTACTATTAATAATGATGGGTCAATTAAACAAGAAACGACTGACCATAGACATGAAAGTTTGAGTGACGATCATATTGAATGCTTAAAAGCAATGGGTCGAATGAAAAAGAGAAGTGCATCAGAGGCACATTCTACCTTTGATGCTATATACGATTCGGAAGTTGAGAAATTAAATCAAAATGGAATTTGTTCGGACTCTATTATTTTATATCTAAAACCGTTTAGTGTTTTGAAATCAAGTTTATATTATATTCGAAAAAAAACTCTACCTAATTTACCTCAGTCCACTGATTAAATTGAATTGCCATTAAAGCTAAGTCAGACTACAGAAAACAAAAGATTTTTATTATTTGATACGAACGACTCGGACCGTATTATATGCTATTGTTCAGACGTCGGTTTTGAGATTTTATGTGGAAGTGAACAATGGCATTTGGATGACACTTTTTCAGCTTAAATTATTTTAATAAAACATGGTTAATTGGTGCATATCCTTTAAGCTTATGGAATCACTCAGCCACAATAGGACCTCGCACTAACAATCATGTGGAGGGGTTCCATTCTAAATTTAATAAATCGATAGGCCCAAAACATCCGAATATTTTTAAGCTATTGAATATTGTCCAACAAAATGAATTAAAAACAAGAGTTAAGTTGTGCTTGTTTAAAGTTGGTAAAATTTCATTGGAAAGAAGACTTTCTTATAAGGAAAAAGATTCAAAAATTAATCAACAACGAAGTAATTACATTAGAGACTTTTATTGATGAAATGAGTCTTTTAATGGGTCACAAAAGAAAAAACAAAAAAAACTATAAACTTGTAGTCAATTATTTATTTATCAATAATAAATCGAAATTTATTTAACTCTTTTTTAAAATAAACTATTTATCAATTTAATTCAGTTTTTTAAAGTTATTATTTAAAATAGTTCTTTTTTACAACTTCGTGAAAAAGTGCTTTTTTTTAATGCTTTTTTTTAGTTCCTTTTTAGAAAAGTTATTATTTGCAATGATACCGGAAAATTTTATAAGATTGCAATATTTTTTAATATTTATTCTTTAGCTAAAAAAAGATATACACATGTTTTAGTTGACCAATCAGAAAAATGTTGCATTTTTCTAAAATTTTCCTCTTTCGATCAATATGGGCATGAATTTTTTTCTTTTTTTAAATTTAAAAGGTCGTCCTTTTTGAATAGATCAACATTTTGAAATGATTTTTTTTTATTTAAAAATTGCTCATTTCCAGGGATTTTTTTTAATGCAACATCAAGGGTCGGGATATGCAACATGAATATGCAATATGCAATTATATGTTTTTGCATCGAAAAAAAAACCCTGCTCATTTCATCTTTCGAACGAGCTATCATTCTCTGGTTGGCTAATTAAAATACACTTCAGATGAAAAAAAAACTTCTCCTTTTTTTTTATTTAAATTTTCTGACAAAAATAATGAGAGCGATATGAATTCTACTCTCCCTTTCCTTCAGTTTTCATCCAATCGTTTTGAAATTTTGGATATAAACTGAGATTGACTTATTTAATAGCCAAAAAAAAATCAGTACACTTGGAAAAAAATTTCATTGAAAAATTGGCTTCTGAATACAAAAAACGAAGGCAATTTTTCAATGAAATTTTTTTCCAAGTGTACTGATTTTTTTTTTGAAATGAGCAATTTTTAAATAAAAAAAAATCATTTTGAAATGTTGATCTATTCAAAAAGGACGACCTTTTTAATTTAAAAAAAAGAAAAAATTCATGCCGTTCTCTTTGAAAGCTTTTAATTTCTGTTGTCAATGACAATAAGTCATTCAAAAGAAAATAAAATTTTCAAAAAAAAATTAAAAAAATGCATTTTTATTTCTAAGATAACGAAAAATTTTTTAAAAAATCAAAAACAAAATTCTAATCTCTTTTAAATCCATGACTAAATTTAAGATACTGATCAAATTGTTTAGTGGCTAATTCATCATACATGAATGGATATTTTGCTCCGAGTCTTACAGCAACAGCAAAACCGGATATAACCGCCATTTCATGTGTATTAAATAAAGTATAAGAACCACAAAACCAAGTGTGTTTTTTACCTTGTAAAAACCTCATATATGGTACAGTAAATGCAAAATGTTTCCATGTATGTGCCATTTGATGCCACCAGCGTTCAAGCAAAATTTTATCTTTATTTATTTCGTTTCTAGTCCATAAATGAGCTCGCTTATCGTCCAAAAAAATTGTTTGAAATATATTACGACCAGAATTCTTCAATTGAGGTTGATAATTGCTCAAATTAAATGACATGTCTATTTTCTCTGGATCATCCGGATCAATTTTAACAAAATATTGATCATCACGTGATAGATTAATATCATAATATTTTTGCATGTAATCATAATCTTCATGAGTAACAGTTATATCATTATAGTATTTAACATTACCTAAAACTTTTCTTTCCATAAAACTAGCACCATTTTTTCCCAATAACTTTAAACATGTCTCTGCATCACATGCAAAAATTAACTCATCGAATTCTTCTTGTATGCCTTTATTATCAGTAATTAAAATTCTCGAACCTCTAGTAATTGTTTCAACACTTCTATTAAAATATGTTTGAGATTTCGAATTTTCCAAAATAGTTGTGTAAATTGATTCTAAATTTTGAAATGCGAACATTTCGGGTGTTTGACTGAGCAAAAATGAGGTATCATAATCAAAAAGTCTAAGATCTGGATCTAGAAATACCCTAGCTACAATAGCTGAAGAAACATAAGGTGTTTGATTACCGGTGCCAAAGAAAAGAGCTGTTAATGGTAGAACCATATAATTACGAAATTCATCTGAAAAACGCATTAATTTTAATAAGCGTGCAATGGGAACAAATATAAAAATAAATTCGAGCCGCTTAACCCATTTAAGAACGTTTCCAAAACGAGCTATTTCTGGTCTTAGACGTCTTACTAGTTCAGTCTCATGTTCTTTACCATGATTATTCCAAGCCGTAGAGCCTTTTCCAAATGAGATTTTCATATTTACAGGACTGGGTTGAAACCCGTTTTCTTTGTGAAGAAGTAAAGTATTTCTGTATGAGGGTGCACCACCTTGAACACCGTCGTTTATATACAAACCATTTTGGTCTATTTTATAACTAGATGCTACACCACCAGCAACATTACCTTTTTCCCAAATTTCCACATGAAATTCGTCATGTTTATTTAAGAGCCAAGCGCAAGCGCATCCAGCAGCACCAGCGCCAATAATGCAAATTCGCTTTTTTTTCAAATTTGTCTCAGACATTTAAGAAATTTATTTTTAAAACATTTTTTTTTTAAATTTAAAAATTTTTAATTGAATAATTCAATGGTATTAGTTGTTATTAAAATGTGACAGAAATTTTTTATTACATTTTTAATTTTTGAATTACTTTTTTTTTTTCTTATGTAATAACATTTACATAACTACGAATTTAAAACTAAAATCAAAAGTCTGAAATTATATAACAAAAATGTTAATTCGTTTCTTTTTTAATATTTTATTTTTGGCTCTGAAATTAAAATCAAAATTTTCCCCATTTTTAAAGCTTAATTATTAAAATTCGGAAAAATCCTCATATCCTCATAAATTTCATGATTTGATTTGAATAGTGCAGAGCTGGCAAAGGTTTTGTAACAGTACGTCATATGAAATGACCTAAAATGACGAAGTTTGGTGAAATTTCTTGATTTTTGTATTTGTTATGAAGTCATTTTTATTTTAAAAACCAAAGTTATTTGTCGTCATCGTACGTCATTTATTGGTATTATATTGTTTTTTAACTGTTCGCGATGTTGAATTTCAACTTTTTATCTGGAATTTAATCATTTTACCAATTTATTCATTGTTTTCTTAGTTAGAATTTTGCTTTTTTGAGCCTTAATAACTCATGACTATTGTTATTAAAATATTCCGATAAATGTTTTGTAATATAGATTTAACAATGCTTTAAAAAAATTGGCTTTTATTTTGGATAATTTGTTTCATGATAAAGATTATCAAGTTTCAGAAAAGCTAAAATTTTTTAAATGAAAAATGACTAAGATTTTCCAATTCAACATTAGGAAAATAAGTGAAGATGAAATTCAAATGAAAATCTGGTAACTCTAAACCCTAAATCAGACAAAAAAATCCTATTTCTGGGAAACTCATACAAAAAATACTAAAATATGTTATATTCAAACAAAAAAAATGTTTTTAATAAAATTTTAAATTAAGAGGTAATTAAAAAAACTTTAGAGAGACGGCAATTGCGGGCTCCTACAGTACAAAGCTGAAATAATTTAACACGAACAGAAACTAACACTGCTTGAACATTGTTCCAACACATGTTGCAAAATGTTCGAACACGCCGTTAAATTATTTTAGCTTTAGACTGTATAATTATGCCTGCTTTTTAATGATTTCGACATATATTATTTCGAAAGGTATTTTTTTAAAATAATAATACAGATTATTTTTCTTGTGAGTTTTCCAGAAATAGAACTTTTTTGTTTGACTTACTCGTCTGACGAAAAAAAAATTTTTGCCAGACTTTCACAGATTTTTGTTGTTCTCTTTTCTCCACCCGAAAAGCCAATAAGTGCAATTAACACAAGCACATAGAGGCCTAATTTGATATTTATCCTTAATTTAAAACTAAATTTGATTGAACAGCGTTTCTACCGATTTAACACCTTAAACGTACCCGTACTCGAACCGTTCCCATACCCGTACCGGTATCATACTAAAAAAAATTTTTGAAAAAAAAAATTATCAAAAATGTAAGTACGGATCGGGTTTTAGACATTCCGGCGTTAATTCGGTAGAAATCCTGTAATTAATTCTAATTCATTTCGATTCTGAATAGCAATTTTGAAAAAAAGAGCATGGTGTTTAATTTAGGCACTCTGACACAAAAGGTTAATAAAAATAATTTAAGTTTCAAACTTAAATTAATAATACCGATTATTTTATTAATTAAAACTTTAAGAGATTTCGAAATAAACTTTATTTTATACAAATTTTTGGAATAGACCAAAAATAAATTTAATTTGTTAATAAACAGGACCTTCGTCATCACCGCCGCCTAAGTCATCATCACCATACTCTTCACCATTATCAAAATAATCTTCAACATAATCGTTATCCTTAATAAAACAAATATAGACAAAGATTGAAAAAATAATAATTTGAACAAAAAATTTACTTCTTCGAAGTCTTCGTCTCCTTCGATTTCTTCTTCTTTGTCCTCTCCATTTTCCTCAGTTGTTTTTTTAACTTCTTTTTCTTCAGTTTCTTCATCATTTTCTTCCTCCTCTTCTTTGACTACTTTATTGACTAATTTATCAATATCTTCGTCATCGTCAATTATTCGTTTGACTTTTCGTTTAGCCAAATTTGGTGCAATTTGTTTACGCTTTAATTTTTTAACTTTTTGTTTATCCTCAAAAAAATATTTCAACTCTTTTGGCAAACGCGACCAATTCGGTTTAAATTTGCTCATGTCGGTTTTTTTAGATTTTGAATAACGATCCGAATAGCGTTGAATCGTCGCTTCAAAGTCATTGTTATTGCCTAAACCAGTCTTGGATTCAATAAAATAAAATGATTCTTGTATTGTGTTACGAAATTTTTTCTTAATTTTCAACTCGGATTCGTAATATTCATTCTTGTCCAAATTCAATGGCCTTGAAACTAATGGCTTTAAAAGAATAAAGAGAGAAAATATTATTTTTTTTTCTAGATTTGAGGAAGTGGAAAAGGATTTTAAATTTACTGGATAAAGTGGCGGTGGTTGGATAACATCCATTTGAGAAAAAAAAATTTTTATTTTTTCTTGAAAAAAATATTTTTTTTAAATTAAAAAAAATTATTTTTATTTTTTGTATACTTTAATTACAAAAATCGAACAGATTTCATTTAACATTTATACTTGAATTTGAAATTATAGTAATTTTTACCATTTCAAATTCGAGACGATTTCACGCACAAAACAATTTTTTACCGAATATTCTACCGTACTATCCCGGTAATTCTAAAACTAGCGTTCAAATTCTTTCTTGGACGTTCGTCTTCATATGAATTCATATGAATCCTGAATGTTCAAAAATGTTTATACTCTTTCAAAAGTTTTCAGAGGCTTTTATAAATTTCCCTGAGACTTTCAAATGTTGCTAAATAAATTTTAAATTCTTTTTAGCATCAAAAAATTATTTTCTAATATTATTAAGATTTTTTTCTATTAAAAATAAGATTCTGGTCTTCAGGTAGGGCGATGGCCGACTGGATGAGTTGTTGAATAGAGAATTTGAAGCAATTATCGAAAAAAAGTCAAGTAACGAAAAAAACTTCCAAAGTATTCCGAAGATTTTTTAGTTTTTGGTCATCATAAAATTTCCCATTTCAAAATTTTATTGGTCCAATTAAACTAATGTTTAAATTAAAAATGAACGTTCATGAATGTTCATGAATATATTAATACAGTACAAAATAAAACTAACTTGTAAGATTGTTTATCTTTCCTCTTCTTTCCCTTTCCATAGAAAGGAAAGAAAAAGTTTCAAAAAAATGCGTTTTAAAATATTAGTTTTTATTGATTGTTTTCTTCAGAGGAAGAGTTGTACAAGTTAGTTTTAATTTGTACTGTATTTCCGATTTGTTTATACCGTATTACCTTGCGACGAAGTGCATGCACTAAAACCCGAAAACGAGATTTTAGTGCATGCACAAGCCTCATAGGGGCCCATGTTAAATCAACCCTTAGTAAAAGAGCATGCGCTAATTTTTGGTTTTTGGGTTTTGTCAACGCATCAACAATAAAAATTTAGATTTAAATGTCGCATTTGAAATAAAATTTTGTTTTTAAGCACCGCACTAAAATGCGAAAAAAAAGAAAAATTTTTTTTATTTTTTTTTTTCCATATATATGAATTTCAGTTAACGATTTATAAAACGAAAATTTCATTTTAATTGAATATTTAATATTTTTTATAATAAAATTTTCTTATTGTTATAATAAGAACACGAGAAAAATCGATTCATTTAAAAAAATAAAATAATGTTACCGTAAAACCTTGTTTATAAGCGCCCCGAAAGACCCCTTTTTTTCAGAAGAACAGTCATCAGAAAAATTTTTATTTGGTTATATTTTAAGGTATGTCATAATAAGAAATTAAATTAATTTTTCTAGAGTACTATTTTTCCTTTCAAAGAGGCGATTTTTAGTCTCTTACAAGCAAGGTTTTACGGTAAATCGAAATGTAATATTTTGCGCATTGCAGAGATTTCCCTAGGCTCTTTTATAAGGTGTAAATTCTTTAGCTCGAAAAGATGCATCATATATAAATTGTGATTACTCAAGTTTCACAAAGTAGCATATCTTTTTCTTAGTACACACAATTTCGGCTTTTATTAGAAGATTTTGGACTTGTTATAAAATGAGAATAAAACTTTTAAATTTGTTTTAAGGGTTGAAAATTTTAACAATCAGTTTAAAAACTGTATTTTTCAAAAAATCGAACCATAATGTCCTCGAATTTGCAAGGGTTTATTTCTAAAAACCAATTTTAGACCCAGCACTTAAACCTAAAATTAACTTTTTATAATAAAAAAATGATTTTTTTTTAGTTTTTAAAGTTTTTTGATTTTTTGATTTTAGACCCGGCATCAAAATCTGAAATTCATATATATGGAAAAAAAAAATAAAAAAAATTTTTCTTTTTTTTCGCATTTTAGTGCGGTGCTTAAAAACAAAATTTTATTTCAAATGCGACATTTAAATCTAAATTTTTATTGTTGATGCGTTGACAAAACCCAAAAACCAAAAATTAGCGCATGCTCTTTTACTAAGGGTTGATTTAACATGGGCCCCTATGAGGCTTGTGCATGCACTAAAATCTCGTTTTCGGGTTTTAGTGCATGCACTTCGTCGCAAGGTAATACGGTACCTTTTAAATCACCAATACTTTAAAAACATTTAAAATGTTTTTTAAGTCAAACAGATATGGTAAAGAAAAGAATTTTTAAGGGTAAAATTCCCATATATATTTTTCATGTTTTTAATTACCGTAAAGTCTTGCGAATAGTTGCGTAACCGTTCCCCGAATTTTTTGGTTTTTACACAATTTTTTCTGTTTACGCTATTTTCTTATTTGAAAAATTAATTCGAATAAAATTAAAAAATTATTTTGTTCTTAGCTTATTTAAGAAAATTTAAGAAATAATAAAAAAATTCATTCAAATTTATTAAGACTTCTTCCGAAATCAGCACTTTATTTATAATTATTATAAGTAGCTCTTAGAATACAAAATGTTTCATTTTTTGTCATTCTATTGATTTTCGATGCTTTGCAATTTATTACAAATGACAGCAGATTGAAGCAGAAATATCAAATTATGCCATTAATAAAGGACGTTGGATCAGTTTGATTACCGAACCTAAAGTTACCGGACATCAATGATCATGTTTGTTTATAAGTTAAATTGGCTCTTTAGAAAAACATATAATGTTTGTTTAGGACCTATAGTTTTGAAGATAACTCATTAAGAAAAAAAAAAAGAAATTAAGCTTTTTTAATATTTATTCATAATAAACAATATATATTTCATAAAAACAACCATTTGAATTAATTTCATTGAGCTCAGAATTTACAAATTTTGTAAATCTCAAAGTTTCCGTGTCTCTGTAAACCAAAGCCATACAATTTTCTTCAGGGTTAACAGTCAATAGCTTAAGAATTAATAATCATAAATAAATAAAGATAATAAAAATTTATTTTTTTTTCTAATTACCTCACTATCTTCATCTCTTGCAATATAACTAATATTTCCACCACAGTTAATAGACCAATTTTTACACCCGAAGAATAGCATCAAGTCAAGAGCTTCTTTTTTTATATCATCATCGTCATCAGTTATTAAAGTATATTCACCTTGTTTCCATCTTCTAACTTCACAATGAAATTTTGGATTTCCGTATTCTTTCGGCTCTTCTATATTTTTTATATTTTCTTCCTTTTCTGAATTCTTTTGTGTTTCTGTATTTTCTACCTCTTGTTCACTCTCAGTAGATTTTAATTTTTTATTCAAAGAAGAACTTGAACATGGTTTAGAACCATCATTTTCTTCTTCTTGTTCTAATTTTCGCTTATTTTCACTTGGTTCAACGTCATTGGCGTTTACTTCCGACTCGAAATCAGATTCAAATTCGTCGTCTTCTCCATTTTCACATTCGTTTTCTTCATCCTCTTCATCGGAATAATCGTCTTCGTCATTATCATCATCATCAGGTTTATTCTTTGGAACTGATGCATGTAAAGCTAAACCAGTCATATTCGACAATGTCAAGCCCATAAAGTCTGAAGTTAATACTTTTGATAATTCTTTAACAATGTCGGGTAATGACTCACGATCGGCGATTTCGTAATTTCTACGATTATAAGGACCTTTACGAATCCATTTTATATTTTCTGATTCCAGTTCTTTTGATGTTTGCTCATATTTTAGATTCTTTTTTTAAGAAAATATATTAAATCATATTGAGAGAAATTAATAGAACAGAAGAAAATTTTGTAAGATTGCAATATTTTATATTTTTTATTCTTTTGCTTAAAAAAGATTTACACACGTTTTAATTGACCAATCAGAAAAATCTTGCATTTTTCTGAAATCTCTAATCTCTGAAATACCAATTGGATAAAATAAATTTATTTTATTTCCGCATATTTTGCAATATTCTCATTGTTTTCGGATTTTCAGACCCTTAAAAAAAGGCATTTGTTGTTGAGATGCTGATCAAAATCAAAACCGATCAATTGCGTAATCAAAGAAATAAAGTAAGAAACTAAATTATCAGAGACAACAATAATGCGTTTTTTTAGGGTCTTTAAACCCGAATAACCATCTTTAGCGAAAAAAATTAAGAAAAAAAATAAATTTGTAAAAATTTCGTCCGTTATTTTGCTTATTTCGATCTTAAAGTTATTTTGCCATTTATAAAAAATATTTTACGCTTAGGACGATTCCAGTTAAAATTCACTATCTCCCGAATCAACTGCAAATGATGTTCATAAATTATTATTCAACATGATAAAAATGAGTTCAATTTCAGGAAAAATATCTAATTTATTACTTCTATCTCGGCTTTATACCATTTCTTTGCTAAAGTCCAAATTAAAACTTAACTTCAAAAAATAGAATAAAGGTAACTTTTTGATCAAATCTTTTTGAAATTAACTCTACAATTTTTTTAATTAAAATTGGAATAAAATTTAATTTTATGCTAGAAAAAAGGTCAACGCTGGGCTTTACTATTGGATAAAAGGTTCTATTCGACATGCCCTCTAGGAAAAAAAAAATTGTTATAGCATGGTATCGATGGAAGTTTTTCATAAAGAGTTAACCCGAAATTCAATCTTATTTCTTCGAGTAATAGGAAAATTTTTAAAATTCATTTATTTATGTAACTAATGCTGAGGCCGATTGCCGACCACTTTCTCAACGCCCCGTCATTTTTAAAATTATTGTTATTTATTTTTCATAAAGAATAAATCATAATTTAAAAAAAAAATTAAATTCTTACATGAAAAATTTTGTCCAATTTAATTTCAGAACTAGACGAAAATTTCATTTGAATGCCAGTTTGATTTATTGGTTTCAAATACTTTTCAGTAATCCAATCGAAAAATTGATCAGGCTTTTCAAGAAATAATATTAATATGATTTCATAAATTTCATTTAAAAATAAAATTTGAAAATTTACTTCCACATCTTGATATGAAGACAACTCTTGTGGTATCTCAGCTTTTCTAACAGCTTTAGGATTTACAGGACCATGAAACCAACCATTTATAGACAAACGAGTTTTATTCTTAGCCAAAACTTCGGCTACTTGATGAAACGAACGATCCGATACCTCAAAAAAAGCTAATGAATTT
This sequence comes from Brachionus calyciflorus, assembly GCA_002922825.1. Taxonomy (NCBI): domain Eukaryota; kingdom Metazoa; phylum Rotifera; class Eurotatoria; order Ploima; family Brachionidae; genus Brachionus; species Brachionus calyciflorus. The sequence continues at coordinate 187,468 of NTPY01000783.1, read as the reverse complement.
CGTTTAGGTATTAAAGATTTCACTATATCTATCGGTTCTAATTTATCATTGACACTAAACAAGTCTAAATTGCCACCATCTGAGCCATCTGAATTCCAATCATCAGGTACCAAATAATAAATAAAGGCTATTCGCCTTCCATGTAAGTCTTTATTTATGTTATCATCATGACATAAGAGATAATCTGTATGCTCATATTTGGATGATGTAACATCGATTTTAGTTGATGATAAATCAATATCAGTCATTTGTTTTAAAAAGTCTAGAAATTGACCGTACAAAAATTGATCTCTAAATTGACTTAAATGCTTAGATTTGTTCTTTCCCAAGTCCTTAGTCTTCAACCGAACATTTATTTTAAAAGCAAAAGGAAAATTTATAAAAATTTTTTAAATTACCTGATGAAATTTATAAAGATCATTATTTTTTGCATGATATTTAAGTTTAGCAACTATTTCAGCATTTAGATCATTGACAAAATTTGAACCAGAAACTAGGTCATTTATAACACAGTGAGTAAAGGGTTCGTGAAAGAGCGAAACACCTTTTAAATTAGTTATATCCGACTTGGTTTTATAAGATTCTTTTAGTTGATTAATTATAAAATTGTCGAAATTTCTTAGCAAATTCGGAGATTCCGACATTTTTTGGTGGAATTAGAAAAAATAAAAAATTTTAAAATAATTTATTTATTTTTTATTATTTTTGAATTTTTATTTTAGCATGTGGAGTATTAGGACTGAATGCAAATTGAAAGTTTATTTTATTTATGGGTTTTTAGTAAAGATAATTTTGTTGAGAATTTATTTTTTACTTACCTTTTTAAAGGGCTAAGAACAAAGTCTTGTTTATAACTAAAATGATCAAAATTATCCTCGATTTTCTTTAATTCAGAATAATACGCCAAAATCAACAGCTTAGAGAATATTTTCAGGAAACTTTTTTAAATAAACAATATTTTTTTTTGTAAATAATTCGAGAAGACAATCTTTGGTTAAAAGTCTAAAATACTGATTATGAAGTTCCAAGTTGCTCAATTGGAATATTTGTATATTATTAGCATTTTCAAATTTGTTTGAGCTTTTTGTCGTCTATTTTATTGTTTTTTTTTCTTTCAATGAATTGGTACTATCATTTTTTTATTTATCTATGCTTTTAAAATATTTATTTTACCGTTGCCATTACCAATAGGAAACATTTTTTCTGATTTTTGTAACGGGGACGATTTTAAACTTTTTAAAAAATTTTTAAAATAAAAATTTCGGTAACACTTTTGGTAATGGTAACGGTAATGATCATATGATATGAGTATAATTATGATGATCAAAAGTACTGCACTTCTATCGAAATTGCGACGTAGCCGGACGCTAACGTATCGAATCGTATGCTGGACGGATTCGACCCTACTACCGTACCGGACGGACTCAAAAATTTGTTATTTCAATTTATTTTCATAAATTTTTATCTTTTTTTCACTTTTTTTTCAAAAAATTTTAAATTTTCGAAAATACGGTTAAACCCATAAATAAAATAAACTTTAAAAAAAAAAATTAAAAAAAAAGAAAAAATTTTATGAAATAAAAAATTTTTCAGTCCGTCCAGTATGGTACGGTAGGACGGTCCAATCCGTCTGGCATACTATACGGTTCGTTCGACATAAGGCTACGTCGCAAATTCTGTAATAGAAAACTAATTTCATAAAAACCTAAATTTAAAAAATCAAAGTAAAAATTATTCTAAAAGAATTTGCTAAAATTTTAGAGAAATAAATCGAATCTTGAAGTAGATCGATTAGTTTTATTAAATATTATAATTAAGAATTTTATCAATTATTTTAAATAATAAATAATAGCCAAAATTAATTTTGGCTATTAATTTTTTGGCTAGTATTTCTTATTTAAGCAAATGGCTATTATTTCTTATTTAAGAATTTGGCGATTATTTCTTATTTTAGCAAACGGCGATTATTTCTTATTTAAGAATTTGGCGACATTTTCACTGGCAATAAATTCTTGGCGATAAATTAATTTGGCATTAGTTTATATTAAATCAGTGCTGCTATGATACGATGAATTCACAATATTTTACCTAATCTAAAAATCGGAATTTTTGATAAAATATCGGTACCGTAAAACCTTGCTTATAAGCGACTAAAAATCGTCTCTTTGAAAGGAAAAATCGTACTCTAAACAAATTAATTTAATTTATTATTATGACATTCCTGGTAGAGTTTAGTGTGGTCTATAATAATATCACAAAATAAAAATTTTTCTGATGACTGTTCTTCTGAAAAAAGGGGGATCTGGGGGTGCGCTTATAAACAAGGTTTTACGGTATTTATGGTAAATTACCGATAATTAACGTAAAATTTGGTTAAAAAAATATTTCCAAAAAAATTTTTAAAAATATGTTGAAAATAATTTTTAATAGAAAAAACTCGATCTCTTTTATTTAAAAAAAAATAATTCGTGTTAAGGTCTAACAATTATTTTCAACATATTTTTATCCAAAGTTTTTTTACCTGGAACATTTTTTAAAATTTTTTTTTTACTGTTTTTTACGTAAAATATGTAGAGTTCATCGTATCATAGCAGCACTGTAAATGGCTAGATAAAAAATAATAGTTTTTATTTGTTGAATGAAGACAAATTACTTGAATAGACAGATGTATATTTGAGGCTGTCTAAGCCGTATGAAACATCGAAACACTTAATTTAATATTTAATTTTTTTATGAGGTCAAATTTTGTGAAGACCATTGTGGTTCAGTCGTTTTTTTTTTTAAATTTTAATGAATTAAATTTTAGAAAACAATTTTTATATAGAAAATACCTTAGGATTTTTATAAGCAATAGAATATTTTAATTTGATTTTGGTCATTAATTTGGTCTTTTGGTCATTCAAACCAAAATGTGAGTTACAAAATTTTCTCATTATTTTGCCCAGGCGTACCAGCAGGTAAGCTCCTAGACTGTTTCATGAGACACCACTATGAGGTCAATTTTAATGTTTAGCAGATATTCTTTTTTAGCTTTCTCGTAAAACGTAAAAATCGGAATTTTTTTCCGAGCTAAACTAAATTAACCCTAATAGGAGGGTCTCACGGGATCTTTCACTCTTTTTTTTGATATAATTTTTTACAGAATTTTTATTTATACTCTATTGCTCTTTATTGTATTTTTGTAAAATTTTAAAAAATAATGTAAAAATTTGTAAAATTGAAAGGAAAAAATTGATACAAAAATAAAATTGTATAAGCCCAATATTTATACATTTTTGCTCAATTATTAAAGAAAAAGCACAAACAGAAAATTAAAAAAAATTATAATGACAGATTTAATTTTGACATAAGGACATCGTTAATATTGAATAAATCGAGTTTTTATATTTTTATTTTTATTTTAACTCAATTTCTGAAATTTTATTTAGGGTTGGTGATATCTCATTTTAGGTGTAAAAAAAACTCTAAATTTTCTTATTTATCGATAAGCACTAACGAGAAATAAGTAACTAAACATTCAGAAAAACTCGTTTTATTAGATATTTAAAGAAGTACCCTTAAAGTTTTTTGTAAGTGGTGTTCCAGACACAAAGTCCAAATTTGTCACACTTAAGACATAATAAAGGAACATAACAGATTTATTAGTCGCTTACAAGTCTTAAGGGTATAATATGTCTTAGGATGTGAATCTAGTTTCTTTATATGCTCTCTTTGTGTCGATTACTACCTTATAAGCCCCTTGTAAGAGATTTTTAAGTTTTTATTTTGCTTATTACCGTATTCCCTTGCTTTGTGATGCAGCACTAAAACGAGTAAATTTGGTTTAAGCGCCTGCGCTTAGTACCATGCTACCCATGTTATAATTAACCTAAATTTTGACGCCTGCACTATGAAATGATTGAAAATTATGCGTTTGAAATGAATTGAAAATTCACTTGAAATGTGGTTGGCAAGTTCGCATAAATTGGTGGTAGGACGTATTAAGTATTCATAGATTCAGCAGCTATTTTTCATAAATTTCAAACGCATACAGAGACCATTAGGGTAAAAAAACAAAAAAAAAAACTAGTTTTTTAACGAAATTTTTTTTTCAAATTAAATCGAATAAATTTAAATTTTTTCAATTTAATGCAGCACTAAAACCAAATTGTTTTTTCAAAAAAATCGTTTAACAATTTTTTATTATATAAAATCTTAAATTATTTTTAATTTTTATGCCGGGACAATTTTCAAAAATTAAATTTAATACAAAAAAAAAATCAAATATATCTCTTTTATACTTGAGATTGACCCCGCTTCTTTTCCAAAAAACTGATTTTGTTGCAGTGCTAAAACTTGAAAATTCATTTTTAGTGCAGGCGTCAAAATTTAGGTTAATTATAACATGGGGAGCATGGTACTAAGCGCAGGCGCTTAAACCAAATTTACTCGTTTTAGTGCTGCATCACAAAGCAAGGGAATACGGTAAGTAAAATTTTTCTTTTATCTAAACCCTATTAATAATTTTTTGTAATAGAAAAAGAAGTTCTATTTAAATTATTAAAAATACTTGTACTGTACCGTTACCTGTATTTACTTAATAATTTTCATTTAATAATATCATATCTATTTATATAACACAAAATAATTTTTATGAAAATAAGGATAGCTTCGTACAGTATAGCTTCGATTTGTCAACGATCTGCGCAAAATTAGAAATAAAAAAATTGGCAAATTCGATTTGAAAAAAGGTGAGGATACACTGTAAAAAGATTCAATGCTGCGCTAAAGACAATTACTTTTTATGGATTTTTTATTGTTACTTATCAAAATATAAACTATAAAATAACCCTGCAAAAATTTTGTTATTTTAATTAAGTTTAATAGAAAAATTGGTGCACATAAAAACAATTTTTATAAAATACAAAATTCGGCTTTTCTAAATCACTGCTAAAGTAACTAAATGCAAAATAAGTATACACTCTTTTACTTGACTAATAAAATTTGCATTAAAAAAACACATTTTTTGCAAAGAAAATTTCAAACAAAATTTTCTATAGACCTTTTTTTTGCTTACGACCTTGATCTTTTAAGATTTTTTTTTCAACATGCTTTTTTTCATTTGTTATATAGAGTTTTTCTTAGAAAACTAGATATATTTCTATAAAGGACCGTCATGGGTATGCTGCTTAATTTTTTTTTAATTTTTTTTTTAATTTACCTGGACTTTTTTAAGATTTTTCCACGGCATTTTTTAATTTTCCGCAATAAAATAAAATCTTAAAAAAGAATGCATTTATTTTATTTGGTTTTAAAAATTGATTTTGTTTTCGTTAGGTATATCAAGAGATACTTGGCATAAACGCCGTGCCACAGGTGGCAAACGACCACAACCAAGAAAGAAGAGGAAGTTCGAATTAGGTAGACCAGCTGCCAATACCAGATTGGGCACACAACGTATCCACACTGTTCGTACTAGAGGTGGTAACAAAAAATACAGAGCTCTCCGTTTGGATACTGGTAACTTTTCATGGGGCTCAGAAGGCATTGCCAGAAAGACAAGAATTATCGATGTTGTCTACAATGCCAGCAATAACGAATTAGTACGTACTAAAACTTTAACTAAAAGTACTATTGTTCAAATTGACGCCACTCCATTCAGACAATGGTACGAGGCTCACTACGCTTTACCTTTGGGAAGAAAGAAAGGCAGCAAATTGGTAAGAGACATTATAAAAAAAATTATTAATTTTTTTAATGCCCTATGATGGTTAAATGATAGGTTTGAATTAAAATGAAAAACAAACTTTTTAGAGCTGACATCCTCTAACTGAGGGCATTAAACACTCTAAAACAAACCGAAAATAAAATTTATGTTTTTTTTTTTTTATTAAAGACCGAAGCCGAAGAAGCTGTATTGAACAAAAAACGTTCAAAAAAAACCATGCTTAAATACACTGAGAGACGAAAGACCGGTAAAGTCGATCCTAAATTAGAAGAGTATTTCCAAGCTGGTCGTTTATATGCTCGTTTGGCATCATCACCAGGCCAATGCGGTCGTGCTGATGGTTACGTCTTAGAAGGAAAAGAACTTGAATTTTATTTAAGACGTCTTAAATAAACTGAGAAAAAAAATAAATAAAATTAAAAATTTTAGTTTTAATGTAAAAATTATTTTTCCATTAAAATAAAAATTTTTAAAAGAAAAAACAACATTTTTTTTTATCTGATTTTTTTTTACATCACAAAAAATCAATTCTTATCCAATTCGTAGTAAATGTCCAATGATGGTTAAATGATAGGTTTGAATTAAAAAATGAAAAACAAACTTTTTAGAGCTGACATCCTCTAACTGAGGACATTTACTACTTAAAATTTTATTAAATTTTTTGAATATTTGAGACATGCAAAATTTTTTAAATTTCGATTCTGCCTGTGGAAAATTTACCTAATACGAATCGAGAATTAATTTTGATTTCTTGTAATTTTTAATTTTGATAAATAATATATGACAATGCTAACTAATATACAAATTTCTTTTCATCTCTCCAGCGCTGTAAAATATAACACTCGATAGATAATCTATAGAAATATTTGAATTTCATATTTACTTACAATTATATTATTTAAAAGAACTCTTTTTCTTCTTGATTTTAAAAGAGATATTAGTAAAATTTAGATAATTTAACACGAAGTTGAACCAGATTTGTACCACGATATAACTATCGAGGTATTACGGTAAATAGATACTGTTCGCCTCAAACAAAAAATGATCATATAGTTTTTTCTTCAAACTGGCTGACGAAACCGGTTTAGACAGTAAGAAATAAAATACAATAAACAAACTTGAATGATATTCTCTGTTATTTAATTTAAGAAAATATTTCGTATATAAACTATTAAATCAAATACCTCGATTAAATTAATATCGATTTTGCTTGAAAATTAAAAATCTACTTTATTCACTGGTACATTCTATTTTTAAATATTTACTCGATTTATTTGGATATTAGGCAACTCATATTTGATCAAATTTTTTAGCATCATAAAATCTCTCAAATCATATTAATTTGTTCTTGATAGTTTAGAGGTAAGTTTTGGGTAATGGACAATTTCTTGATTTCATTTCTCAATCGGATCATTTTTAAGAATTCGGTGTCATTTGGTAGAAAATTTATCTCTTTTTTAATTAAAAAAATGAATATTATAATTTTGAGTGGGTTTGAGTAAAATATTAATATTAAGTATCAAATTAAAAAAATTTTTTTTGAGATTTTTTACTTAAAAAATCAAAAAAAAACAATTAAAAATCGATCAAATTTTGAATTTTAATGTTAGAGCATTTCAATCTTTGCGTATTCACTTAAAAAATTGGCTTTAAAAACCTAAAAAACTGAGGATACAAAAAAATGAATGGGAACGTAAAGATAGTTTTATATTTTCTGAAAATTTTTTATTTGAAACTTGATAAGTTCAAATAAACGATGGTATTTGAAGTTCTATTTTATCATAAATTTTGCTTAAAAAAAATTAAGAATTTTTCTAAATAAAGAAATCAAATCCGGATTCTTAGCTATTAAATTGATGTTTTTTGTTGCTACACAGTATATAACTTTAAAACCGGCATTCCGACTATTCTTTAAATAACGGTATAAAAATTTGAATAAATTGAGAAATTTTCAAAAGGTATCTAAAAGTCAAAAATGACTTGTTTTTTTGGACCAAAATTAAACGTATTTCTATTAAATTTGGATCATACCACTGCATAGGAAATACAAGTTAAAATAAGAGGAACATAGAAAAAAAAATTTTTTTTTTAAAATTTTATTAATATATAAAAAAAATATATTTATTTATTTAAAAACTAACAATTTGATTTACATGATATTTTAAATAAACAAGGTTTATGGGAGACTCCAAGACTTAGAAAAGCTCGTCGAAATTTAATAGACAATAAATTATAAATAATAGGATTCGATATACAATGTAAAAAATAGATTAAAGTGGCCAAATAGGAAATAATATTAATGAAATTAATTTCGTTTGTAACAGTTGGCGGAGTTTCATTTGCAATTAGTGGTGGTGATATATAGTGTCTATAATAGGACCAAAGAAGAAATATACGAATTGGTAATTGACAACAAAAAAATATGAGTGTTATTAACGAGATAACTACTGTAAAATTAACTTTATTATATGACGATGCTTCACCGCTTCGTTTCAAAGATTGTAATTTAGAATTGTTAACTAAATCATTTCCTGAATTATATTTCGAATAAGCAGGCACATTCGATAAATTATCGGTAGTGATTTTTTTCACATTTTTTTGTAAATACATACTTCTTATTTCATGTGAATTACCAATGTCACAACGACATTCGTATTTGCTATTTAAACCGGAGAAACAAAATGAGCATGAACGCGATGTTTTTTTCCATTTGAAAATAGAATTTTTTGTGTCTAAATTGACCGAATTGGTCATTGAGTTATTTAGTTTTTGGATTCTGTAATTCTTAGTTTGATTTAGATTTCTTACATCTGAATTATTTGATGACGTTTTAGAATATTCTTGTAATTGGTGAGTTCGCTTGAAGTTTGTTTGATGCATACGTAGTGAGTTTCTCGAATGAACTCTTAGACCATGTGAATTGCCTTGTTCATTATTAGAATGACTAAATAATTTATAGTGTTTGCGTAGGTTTATTATGATGTAGATGTATAAAAAAGCAAGGCCTATTGTTGGTATAAATATTAAAGATATATTCAATACAAAAACGTAAATTAAATGATATTGTTGCATATTTAATTGACATTGATCTGGATTTTGGTAAAATTCTGTCATTAGTAAAAATGGTGATGATACACATATTGCTACCAACCATATCAAAATTATAGTTATTAGTGAATTTTTTTCGTTAAACAAAATTTTAACCTTGGAAAAAAAATTTTTTTAAATTAAGTTTAAAAACTACTTGAAGATTTCGAATTAATTTTTATCTACAAAATTGTTTTGTTTTTTAAATTAATTTTTAAAAATCCATTTTGAATGATGTAAAATTTGACAACGCGATTTTTAAATTTTAATGAGCACAAAATTTTTTTTGCATTTTTTTTTAGAGAAAATGAAATTAGTCCTAATTAAGTAATTTAGGTGTAATAATAGCCAAATTTTATATGACATCAGATACAGTTTTTGCTTTAAAAAGGAATATTACCACCGTCGATACTGTATTTTTTTCAGATATTTTAGCCTTAAAAAACTAATTTTCATCAAACCGATCTTTTATTGGTTATGTCTACGATCCGGATTATCAATCTAGGGCGGTATGTTAAAATTTTTTGTTTTTTTTTTGTATTTGAAAAAAAAAATTTTTGACATTGTGGATTTGAAATAAAAAAATATTGATGATTTAAAAACTATGATGTATATTTTTTTGAAATTTAAAAAAATTAAAAATCAAAAAATTTTAACTTGTCATCTAAAACACATTTAAAATTTTTTTTATGAGTATTTAATTTTTTGAAGACGAATCTGTTCTGAAAAGCTTTCAAATCAAACGGATCAAGATTTAAAATTTTTTTGTTAATATTTCACGAAAAATTACATAGTGCAAACTTAACTAAATTTTATGGATTTTTGAAAGTACGACTAAGAGAATGAAAATTTTGATTAATACTGCATTTATCGCGAATTAACGGCATACCCGTACCAAAAAAAAGTTTTTTTGCTACGGCGAAGGGTATGGTCGCCGAACTATATAAAAATTTTAAAAATAATTGGTACCGGTATGAGTACGCTTTTAGTTAGCGAGAAATGCAGTTTCAAGAAAAAAATAATTTTTTTTGAGATGGGTTAAAATTTAAAATTTTAATTTAATTAGTGCCGAAAATTTCATTTATAAAATTAAAAGTTTAAGATGCTTCACTGCCAATAATTGAAAAGATGGCTTTGAATTTAATCAAATTTCCTTGTCTCAAAATATAAATTTTTTAGTTCAAATTTTATTATCAAATTATAAAAAAGTACTTTTAAGTCTCATGGAAAATTAGGCTTAAGAGAAACGGAGAAATCCTCACCTAATATAATTACAATATGCCATAAAATTATTATACCTTATGTTACATAACATTTTGGCTAAATAATTTTTCAAATAAAAATTTTGCTAATCTTGCCGAATTTATAGCTTTTGTTAAAATTATTTTTAATAAGCTAGATTAAGTCGATTGATATATGAGCTTTATGGCTTGATCATCTCAATTATTTCAAATACAACGTAGTTGTAATGCGGAGATATTTAAGAAGAAAGCATGTTTTTTCTTGCAAGATAATTAGCTTAATTTAAAAATAATAAGAAATTTAAAAGAAAGATGTTTGTCAAATGTTCTTTTCAAGCCATTTGATAATTAAAAATTTAATTGAATAAAACTTACAGAAAGTGGTTTGGAAATAGCAAAATACCGTTCCAAGCTTATAAAAATGATTGTCAAAGATGATACACTTGTCACACAATATTCAATAAAATAATACATTTTACAATAAATGACTCCAAAATTCCAAATGTCTGGTGAAAGAAGATCCGAAATGGCAACTGGAATACAAACTATAATTACTAAAAGATCAGCTATGCTTAGATTTGTAAAAAAATAATTTGTATATTGTCTTAGTTCACTTTTAAACAAGAAAACGACAACAACTAATGAATTCGTCAATAGACCAAATATAAATGTAAATCCAAATAAGCCACTAAATATGAGAGATAGATAACTAATGTTTTTAAATTGTAAATCGATTAGTAATTCCGTTGTTTCGTTGTCATTCAACAACAGTGTGGTGTTAGACATGTAGCCCATTTTTATGTAAAAAATTTATTTTTATTATCTTTCAAAATTTGAAAATTTCCATTTTTTATGGTGTTTCCGTCTTATCTTATTTAACAACTAAAATAAAAATTTATTAAAAAAAAAATTTGAAATATAATCTTGATTTGATTGCACGAAAACTATGAAGAACAAAAAAAAATTAAGGAAATACTGATAATATGATTCAGAAATAAGATATTTATTTGAAATAAATTGAAACGAAAAGGAAAATGTATACTTTATATTTTTCATATGTCTCCCTTTATTTAGTTTAAAAATAATTTTTATTTTTTGTCAATAAAAAAAAATGTTTTTTTTTTTTAAGAGCTTATGATCAAAATGTGCTTCGCAAAACATATTCATTATTAAATATAATCTAATTAGCTAGAAAAAAAATTCTATGATCCTTTTATTTTCAAATTCATTTTGAGAATTACTTTTTTTTTGTTGTAAAAAAAAACAAAACAGATATTCCTCAAAGGATTCTAATGAATGATGCTCTAACTTTTATTTTAGAATATTTAATTATTTACTCAATTGCTAAGATCTTGTTGATTAAAATTCCTAAAAGATCATTTCAGTGAAAGTAAGAAAATAAGTAGTAATTACTTGAAAATAACCAAGGAAAAAATGACTTAAAAAGATTCCCGCTTCATTCAGGGATACAATCTACAAATGAAGCAGGCATTCAAAGAAAAAAAAATCTACTTTCTTGTTAAAGTTTTTTGTCAATTTTCTTTTTTTAAATTTTTTTAACCAACAAAAATCGCTCTGCAAAATTTGCTTTAATAAGATTCTATTAATATAGTTTTTCGTTTTTCAGTTTATATTTACAATTAAATGAACTTAGACTCAAACATATAGAACAAGCAAACAATATTAGAACCGAAAACATAAAAGAAATTCGAGAAAGCTTGACTATGATTAATAAAAAAATATTAAATTTTAAGGTTGATTTGGATCAAATTCACTCAAACTGCCAAACAAACAATCAAGTATTTGTCAATAAGCTTCAGAATTTATTTAGATATCTCAAACCTCCTGAAAGCTAAGCCTTGTATTTCTCAACAATATAAAACTAAAATTTGAAAATTAAAATTTATTATATTTTTTGTAATTTTATTAACTCATATTTTTTCGTATACAACGCCACCTTATTTTACGGGGCGTTGAGTTAGTGGTCGATAGTCGGCCTCTGCCTTAGACTTAAATAAAATAAATAAATAAATAAATAAAATTAAATAAAAATGTGAACAATTTTTTCGTTTTCTAACAAACAAATTAATAAAATACAAAAAACAAATTTTTCGTTTTTTTCCGTTTTTCTGTTTTTTTTCGTAACGGTTTAGTCACATTCTTCAGTTAATAACCCATTGGTATTAAATAAAACTTAATTTTAAACTCAGTGTTACAATCCGAAGTCGCAAACGTATCCGCAGCAACTTTCAGAATAAAATTTTAACATGGGAGAGGTCTATTCGGTTGCATGCACCTTATATGCAACTTCGGTTATAAACCCACGCGTTCTTTAGCAAGGAAATACGGTAGCTGAGAATAAAAAACTTACCAGTTTCAAATATACAAAGAGTAAAGACTCTCTTATCGATCTTCGCCTTAATTACTTAGTCAAAATTGATTCAGTATAATTTTATCACGACACGAAAAAATGTACCGTGTTAAATTTCTCCTTTAATTTAAAAAAAAATTTATAACGATTCGTTATTTGTGATAAATTTCCTTTTTAATTAAATAATAATTATAACGAAAAATAAGTTTTCATATATTTCGTAAGGCAAACTATGTTATTTCGCTTGGTAAAAGCCGATCTTATGGAAAAATACGGATCTATAATTTTGAAAAATTCTTCATATGATAAATTCGAACTTGAGCTTTGTTTTTCAAAGTAGATTTTACCAACACTAATATGTGTTTTTTTCAGTTATTATTTTACAATGCTTATTAAATTTTAATTTAAGTTTTTCTTGTTGGTCTACAAAGTAATGCTGAATATTAGCTTTTTGTTAAAGATATCTTAAGATTTTCCGTCTCTAGTTTTTTTACATAAGAATTACAAATATTTCTTTTACACAACAAATTTATGGAATTTTGGTTGATTCAGTGGCGTTCAGACACATTACCAGCATAACTAAATCCTTACAATTAAGTTTTGAATTTAAGCTAGCATATTATTTATTAAAAATATATTTAATTTAATTCTTGTTATGAAGCCATTACTATTTCATCTTTTTTTTAATTGTAACGATTCGTTACAATTTTCACTTTAGAAAATTTTAATTTTTTGAAATATCACATTTCATTATAAATTTCTCTTTTTATTTATTTTTTTAATTGGTGATAAATTTCCGTGATAAAAGAAATCGTTACCGTCAAAATTGTAACTTTTCTTTTAGTTTTCCACGTGCACGATGTGTTACGATGAATTTCTTGCCGAAAATATCAATCAAAATTTACGATAGCTTATTATTCTTAAATATTTATTTTTACTTTAAAAGTATCAGGGATAGCTTAATACGGCCAAATTGAAAAAAAAATTAAACTTTTTTTATTTAATAGAATACCTGAAATGACGATTGAAAATAAAAAAAAACTGCCAATTCAAAATTAATACGCCTTATTCCGTTTTTTTTTTTTTCAAATATATAAAATTATGAATAAACTGAAAAAAAAGCATAAGATAAAAGCATAAGCTTCTAGACAAAGCTTAATGGCTGATAAAAGCAAAAAACAACTTTAATTAAACTTGAATACGGAATTGATTAAACATTATTTTAATTGAAGCTCGACTTACTTATACATATGCTTTACTTAGTATAATTTAAAAACACCTGAAAAAAAAAATACAAAAATTGTTTTTCTAGGCTTCTAAGTAAGCCAAGGCGCAAAATATTTTTCGTAAAATAGTAAGAACTTCAAGTAAATAGTGTATTTCTTATAATATTATTAGTTCTACCATTTTTTTCATAACCATTTTAGAAAATTTTTGAAGCTGATTTTCTACATCGAGTTAAAGTTACTGATCATTCACAATAACTCAGTCTCTTCAAGTGATCATTTAGATTTTGGTCCCGATTTAAATTATTTTCAAATATTAATTGACGTAATAATAGAAAAAAAAAAACATGTGAATTTAAATAAAAAAGAAATTGATATTCCTACAAGAAAAATCTTAACAGATTAATTTTTGTTTTAATTATTTGAAATGACTTTTTTGCGACAAAAAATTAAAAAAAAAAACTCGTCCTTCAGTAGAGTGCATCCGATCTTGCAACCTGGTTACTGAGGTATATTTCAATTTAGCTAATAATCCTTAAATATAATAAAATTATTTTTTAATTGAATAAAAAATCCAAAAAGGAAACAAATCGGCAAAAATCACTCTTCATTCCAAATACATAATTCACTTTTAATTTTAATTTAAATCAAATCCCTTTTTTTTTCTGATGTAAGAAAATAAAATGTGTCAAATTTCTAGGATTTTTTAAAAATTTTTATTTCATTTAAACAAAACCTTACAAAAAAACGTCTATCTAAAATAAATATATTTTTTTAATTTAAAATTTCAATTCTGATTTTCACTAGTTATTATTATTATCAAACAACTTAAAGTGTAGCTTTTTCAAAATAAGCGTAAAAAATTTAAAAAAAAAAAAAATTTTAAATTCTTAAAATGGTCTAATAAACTAATACTGAATTATTTTTAAACGATGATTTAAGGACCCTAGAAAAAAGACTGGGAAGAAAAGTACTAAATATATTTTAGAACTTGATGAAACAAATGAAAAGCGATTTAATACTATTTGTTAATTTAAGAACAAAATATCAAAAATAAAGGAAAAAAAGTACGAAAAAATAAATTTTTTTTAATTAATTAAAATTATTAATCTATGGCAATCTTAGCCTAAATTTCAGCACCAGACAATTTATTATAAAACTTCCCATGAGGTTCCTTAAGATCATTCCGAAATTGCTTTCGATAAATATTAGTTTAAACATTTATATTTTTATTTGATATAAACTAATATTTATCGAAAGCAATTTCGGACCGATCATAAGGAACCTCATGGAAAGTTTTTTCAAGTTTTATTCAACAAAAAAAGAAAATGAAGATTATAAAGTTTTGGTTATTATGGATAGTTTTGATAGTTTTGTATTTGACACAACTATTTTCATGAGAATTGTTCCAAAATATGAGTCCAAAAATTAGTATAGTCTGTTTGTCTAATCGATATTTTTTTAAAATATCAGTACATGAATTATTTTAGTCTTAAATTCTCATAGTATTAAAATTCAAATTACCACATTAGTTCTAATTCTTAGCTCGTATTAAAATCATTTAGTACTTATTTACACTCAATCGATAAAATATTGAATTTTGACAAAATTTACCATGATAATCAAAGAGTCTCAAATCATAGATCTTAGTAGCTTTAAATTTAATCACTTCACTATGACACTATTAGGTATGTATCTTTGTATCTTTCTCTTAAAAATCTGTCTAGAAATAGGTGAGAGTTTTTCATTTAAACAATCTTTTAGTGTTACGTTTTTGTTTTAAATTTGAGAATTTTCTCTTTAAAATTTATCGATATTTAGGAGATGTTTTAGGAAATTTACTTATCATTTTGAAAAAACTCACTTATTCTTATAGAAAAATATTAACTTTGTAAAGCTAATAGATTTGTGTCTTATTTAACCTTAAAATTGACGAGTAATATGGTCTCAAAAACCACTAAGAACAAAGAAAAGTTAATGATTTGGTGCATTTTACACATTTTCTTTTTAGTCTATTGCAACTTAATGAAATTTTTATTATTTTACAAATTAAAATTTTTAGCTAAGAGAGCTTAAAAATAAACTAATTAAATATTTGATATCTTTTTTCTTAAATAATTTAGAGCAAAAGATCCTGTTAATGTCACTGAAATTAATTAAAATTTTGTTGTTGTTGCTGAAAGAATCAATAATTTTTGAAAATATTTTATTTGAATGAAATTTTCAAGTACTTAATCATTTAAATAATTTAAGTGTACCATGCACATGATTCAAAAAATAAGCCCGAAATAGCATTTAAATTCGACTTGAAAAATAAATCATTATTACATTAAGGTCGCATTAATTCGAACTTTTTAGGTTTCGAACGCTTTTTGTATATTCCCAATTTTCTTTGCAACATTAAATTATGTTAAATGTATTTTTTTAATCGAACTAAAAAGTTTTATTTTAAATAGTCTATTAAATTTTTAAAATTGCTTTGAATAAAAAAAACTCCTTTCGCACTTTTATTAAATTAAACAAGTTGAAAAAAATTAATTTAAATTTTGAAGCTTAATTTTGGAAATAACTTATTACGATACTGGTCTTCTGTCTCGGCATTTAGAGCGAATATATTCAATATGAGTGTTGAACAGAGGCTTTCGTCAAATTTTATCCCTAAGAAGGTCGGGTGTTCTGTGTAAGGTATTCTTTTTTGAAAAGCTTCCGATTGAGTTTTTGTTTTTTTGACGGATTTCCAGAGAAAATCTTATAGCTACATTTTTCAGGTGACATTTTAAGTCTCCATTTCTAAAGCCAACCTTCATTTTTTTCAGATAATTATTGATCAAAACATTAATGTTTCCGTATTTATAAAAAAATTAAAAAAGTCACTAAAAGGTCTTTAGCTAATTTCTCGTGAATTCTCAGGAATTTTGATGAAATCTTTGGAACTCTGGTGAAATCAAAGGAGTAAATTACAAGGTTCATTTTAGGAATTGGTGCCAAAAAAATTGAAAAAAAATTACATGATGTATTAAAAAATTTTAATTATTTTATTTCCTTGAAATCATGATGGTTTATTATTTCAAGAAAAAATAAATTTTATAACCTGATCTAAATTCTTTTCTTTTAATTTAAGCTTATTGTTTTATCAAATCATTAAAGAGCTTATTTCTCATAAAATTTTTTGTTGTTGAATTTCTTCATAATATCATACATTTTTAATTAAAAGACTTCAAGTGTACAAAATATTGTATAATATCAATACTCCCCGCTACTCCAAAAAAAAATAACAATTTATGGACCTTTTTAATTCATTCTAAAAAAAATAAACCAAAACATAAATTTCACTATTCCTTAAGAAGTCTATTAATTATTGGAAAATTTTGAACTTACAAAAATACTTATCTTATCTAAAAAAGATTATCGTTTTATTATGCGTAAATTAAAACATCCTCTCGAATAATCATTCGAAAAATAAGGAAACTAATTTGTGTTCTTTGAGAAATTTGCTTCGGGAAGTTTCAAGAGTTTTGAAATAAATTATTTTTATTTACTGTTGTTAAAGATGTTTAAGAACAAAATATTTAAATGTTTGTAATCATATAAGAGTCTAACTAATAAAGTGCTAAAGAGCAAATTATTTTTATCTTTTCAAAAAAATTTTTAAAAAATTCTCTGAACAAAAGAAACTTTTTAAAAAACGCGAAAAAAAAATCTATTAAAAAAATCTGATTTTCTTCTTTAGGTAATTGAGCTAAAACGCCTTAATTAACT
Source organism: Brachionus calyciflorus (assembly GCA_002922825.1). Classification (NCBI taxonomy): domain Eukaryota; kingdom Metazoa; phylum Rotifera; class Eurotatoria; order Ploima; family Brachionidae; genus Brachionus; species Brachionus calyciflorus. Next base: position 170,077 of record NTPY01000783.1, on the reverse strand, counting down.
TAAGTGAGCATTTCCGTTTTGTCTTAACTTTTTCCTAAGTAAAACACAAAAAGTTTCATTAAAAATATCTACAAAATTTATTAGTTAAACGTTAAACTTTTCATTATTCAGAGAAGTTATTAAACCTGGATGCAAAATAATTGGTGCTTCTTGTAGATAAAAAAAATGTTTAAACAAACCAAAATATAAATTTAAAGAGTATTTTAATCGTATATGAAAACTGTCGTAATTCTTACCAAAATTTATTTCCAATTGTTTTTATTATTAAATTTAAAAACAATTTAAAGAAAAAAGCGAAATGAAAATATTATTGTCTAATATTTTCAGCCTACCATTATTCATTTTGAAATGCATTTAAAAAAATTGTTACTTAAATAATTTAAAAAAATTTCCTAAATCGCTCAATTTGTGCTTTGAAGAATATGAAATTTAACAAAAAAAAAAAAAAGCAAAATTTACACCTAAATATTAGGCACCTGGTTATAGAAAATTATCGTTCTTAATTCGCTTTAATTTAAATTATAAAAAGCAGTTAAAATATCTCCTGAATAAGTGGTTTAAAAATACATCTGTTTATAAAAATTTTATTTTTTTTTTCTTTCTTGAGGAAACATTTTCTAGAGAAACTACCTTGATATTTTTAACGCATGTTATTCTAGCTAAGAAGTACAACAAGCTATTTTTGACTTTATTTTTTAATTAAAATTTACTGTGAATAAATATTTTCTTGTCTTAGGGAATTGGATTTAGCAATTTTTTTTTGTTTTTTAAACCAAAGTTTAAGTTAATATGCAACTTAATCAACATAGGAATACGATAAATTTAATTTTAAAATTTGATTAAAAAAGATTTGATTAAGTCTTTTAAAATTAAAATTTCATGTAAATTAATTAAACTGAAGCTTTTGAAAATTTAAAAAAAAAATAAAAGAAAATAGCTGAAATTCCTATAATAAAGAATATCTACGGTATACTAATTTACTTATTTAAAATATTCAAGCTTTGATATAAGATGATTTTCTTATCTTGTTAGAAAATTTTTCATTTATTCAAGAAGCAAAAAAATGTTTCTAATGATTCTAATTAGTTAAAGATTTTAATTACTTTAATTATTTAAGTGGTAGTTCGAAGCGTTAGCTGTTGTTGTAAGTGAATAGTTCTAGTAGATTACATTTTTTTTCGTTTTTTTTTTTTAAATAAGCTTTGAAATTTTTTTATAGAAATTTATGTCTTAAAATAATTTAACTTAAGCACATGATTGCCACTTGAGTTAGATGTCTACGGGGCTTGTATAGAATCAAATTATTAGATTTTTAAAATACAATCATTTAATTAATTTTATTTTTAGAAATGTGAATCTGAAATTCTTTCATAGGTTTTATTCCAAAAATAGTAAATATTTTCGAGTAATTTTTAAAAATATTTTGGAGGAGTTAGTAATTCTCTCTAGTAACTCAGTGTTACAACCCGAAAGCAAGTAAATGTCCCGTAAAACTTTTAATAATAAAGTTTTAACATTTATGAGTTATAGTCGGTTGCAAGCACCGTATATGCAACTTCAGGTATTAACCCATGTATTCTTACCCAGTCTCTTTAAAGTGTATTGAACATACGTGCAAACTGTTCTATTTCTTGCAAATGGCACTAATTGAATATTTCTTGATAAGTGAGGAAATTATGGGTCCTTAATGAATTTTCATTTGAAGTTAAGTTTATATTTTGATTTTTTTTTATAGATTTAGGCAGTTTAAAAGAATAATTCCCGATTTATTTTTTATGAAAATATTTAGACCCTTCAACTTTTTCCCATTTATATGTTTATATTAAACCAAATTCAAGCAATTTCATTTAGGTAAAATTTGATTTTAATATAGAAAACTAAACCCTTTCAAAAACTCTAGGAAAAATATCAAGAACTTAATATTTTTAATTTTTAGCATGTGACATGCGTGTGCGAATGTAATTTCACGCATATCCCTGTTTTTTTAAGAGACTGGGTAAGCAAATATATACGCTAGTTACGCTAGTAAGCTTTATTTTTAATAAAAAAGTAAAGCTTACTTGAGATTTTATTTTGAAAAAAAATTTTCCAATTAGATTTTTTCTTTATAAAATGTTAATTTATTCAAAATTCTTGTTTTTAAAGATTTAATGTTATTTAAAGTACTTAATGAAGAGATTTTTTTTAAAAGTAAAACTATTTAACAAGCTGACTGGTGAGTAATATTTTCAAATTGGTCGTCGCATATCTAAGGCAACTAAAACCAAGTAATTAATAAATAAATGTGACATGTGCCGACGCAAATCAAATACGCTTAATGCATTTTATAATCTAAATCAAGAGTTTCAAAAAGAAAACGGAAAGACTCATTGGATTAAACTTGCATACCTTCCTCAATAGTTCCGATCACAAATTTAATTGGAAATGTGTCAAAAAGTACAGTGTATATTAGAAAAAAACCGTAATCAACTTAGTATACAGAAAAAATACCGTATACCCGTAAACATACATATTAAAAAACATTTTTTCTAGTTTGATAATTAATTAACTTAAATATTATCTTGTTATAGTTGATTATTAAATTGTTCTCCATGTAAAAAAAAATATATGAATATTTATAATTATGGCATGCTTATTTAAAATACCAAATACATTTTATAAATATAAATAGAAAGCTAAGCATGGCTGTTAATTATTTTTTCATTTCCTACAGGTGGTCCCATTATAAAAAAAGCTTTGTAATTGTATAGAGCCAAAAAGTGTGACTTTTAGCATTTCTAATAAAACTACTATTTATAAAAATAAACAAAAATAAAAAAGAAAACATTTAAATAAAACAAAATAAAGTTAAAAGTTTCACTTAGCGCCCAAGACTTTTTGAAAATCAGGTTTTATTTATTTTTCAATCAATTTCTCTAAAAATTTATTTTTCATCTAAAATCACGAAATAATGCTCAATTTTATTACAATTGATAAAAATGATTTTAATAAACTAAATCTTTATTTTAAAAATTTAAATTCTGAACTAGACGTAAAAGTAGAATTCATACAAACATAACAGGGCGCTTTGAAATAGGAGCTTTGCGACGCTTACTTGTTATTAAAAAACACGCGTACATTATGATTTTTCTTAATTTATGTGTAAGTCATTTTTTTTAAGGGTTAAGTACTTTTTTGAGATATCGTTAGAGCTATTACCTAAACTAAGGGTGATCTTTTTGTTTTTTTTTTTAATTCTTAGCTTCAAAAATTAAACAGAATAAATAATTAATCTAATTAGCAGGTAAAGGATGGATTTTTTAATTTTAACTAATTTATTTTAAAATCAAAAATTCAAAAAATAAATTTTACAAAAAAAAGCTTGATCATTAATTTGTTTGAAAAACTGTCAAATGCATTTTAAGCACAATTAATTACATCTATAAAGCAAAAAAAATAGATATTAATTAAGGTAAAGTTTTTTAAGTTTTACTTTAATCAAAATTTAATTTTTGAAAATGAAATTTAAATAATACTAAAAAGCTTTTGCCCTAAAAATTTACAGTGTAGTTTTTTTTTGCTCTCATTAAATTGTTTATTTTTTTCGTTAGCGAATAAAATACACTTTTCATTGTCTTTGTAAAAAGTATAAATTTTTCGTTTGCGAAAAAAGTTTACTTTTTTTATGAGCGAAAAAAAAGGAAGCGAAAATTTTCCTCTCCCCGTTTTTTTCAATTAGATTGTTTTGATGTACAATTTTACTCAAAAAAGGCCAGAGAATAGGACTTGAAAAGTTTTAAATTATCTCTGTTCGAGTAAATTTTCAGAAGTTTACAATATTCTTATCAAAGTTATAAATTAAATACCGAATTCATTTTTCAATAACTTAAAATCGATCATTTTTTAAGGCTTTTTCCATGAAACTTTTTAGCCGTTCATGCTAAAAATTTTTAAAATACATTATTCGAAAGGCAAAACGATTTTTTATAAATTGGTAAAATTAAAAATAATAGTTTTTAATTTTTTGAATGAGGACAAATTACTGAAACATTTTTTGAGGATAAATTTTGTGCAGATCATTATAGTTTACCTTTTATATAACTAATCTTTCTTTTAAAGACTTTTTAAGTAAATAATTTTCATGGTTACATTTAGGTGACCAGTCAAAAAAAAACTATGTCACATTAGTCACCCCAAAATCAACCAATAATATATTAAGAAACCTTACGCAATTAAGGAAAATCAAAAATAAAATGCGCATTTTAGGTCATTTTCACTGTTTTTTTTACACATTTATGCGGAAAAAATTACCCATTAAAAACTTTCAGTGTAGGACCCTAAAATCTTAAAATAAATATCCATAAAGATATTTATTGTAAGATTAAGCTTATCTATTTAAATTGAGCCAAGTATTACTTAAAAAACATAAAATATTTCACAGAAAAATATCTTAGAATATTCTCGCCTAAAATTCAATAATCGATTTAGAATTGTTCGAATACTTAATTCTAATAATAAAAAATATCTTAAGGCTAAATAAATACTTCTAAAATTTTTTAAATTAAATTTTAATTCTGTTTCTTTTACTTTAGTTATAGATTCATAATTTTCTGTTCAATATTCTGTTTATTTAATAATTAATGCTAAAAGGAACAAAATGAGCTAATGTGACAAATTTAGAAACGAAGAATTTTATTTAAATCTCAATTGTTTGAATTTTGCATTTGCCAAGATTTTTACGAAATTAAGCTATATTGTTTGATTATAGGATAATAATTTAGATTCTTATGTAAGGATGTCAACAAAGCGGAAAATAAAAATGTTAAAATCAGATTATTCAATTGATTTTCAAAAAAAAAATATGTTAATTCTTTTGTAAGAAAAATTTAAGTGTTTTTTGTTGAATATAATTTTACAATTGAATTCAATTTAATGGTAGATATTACATTTGGTAGATTTGTTCTCTTTATATCTCACAATAATTTTTCTTAGCTAAATTAATGTTTATATAAAAACAAAAAAATTATTTAAGATTTTTTCGCTTATTTCTAGCCGTAATCGTAATAAAAAGAGTCTTGATTTAATACATTTCACCACCCACCTCTTTTTTACACATTGTAATTTGAATCAAATTAAATATTATCATTAAAGCAAATGAGTGTCCAGAAGGCCAATGGAGAGGCTAGACCAATAATTGAAATTGGGCATTAAATACCTGACTAAAAGTGAAAACATAATTTTAAAAAATCAAATGTATCGAATAAATTTGGAAAAGGGAAACTTTTTTGATGAAATAATTTTATAAGAATCAAATTATAGGGTGTAGCTATTCACATAAGTGACCAAGGGAAAAATTTTAATCCAAAATATGAATTTTGTTTTTAACATCTTTCGCCTAAAATCAGATCGTATTTCAAGAAATCTCAGCTCAAATATATTTCAACTGGTGAAACCTGAACGAAATGATACACCATGATATCAATTGACATCAGATGTAACAAAAGTTTCTTGATTGCTCTTGTCATTTTTTTAAATATTAAAATCCGCGACACCATTTTACTATAGAATTTTACTATAAATAATAATTTTTAAAATTCCATTATTTCTTTGTGTTTTTATAGGGTTGTTAAATGAAGTTTGAAACTTTGAAAAATTTCATTCTTTTTTCGTTTAAAGAAGAAAACTAATAGTTTGAAAAACAAAAATTTCATTTCTTTTTTATTTCGTTTCATTTTAAAAATTTTTAAAGTAAAATATTTTGAAAAAATTTCAAATCATTTTAAAATTAATAGAAGATATTTCATTTTAAAAACTTTGAACCTAAAAAATTTGAAATTTTTTTCCTAATTTTAAACTAGAAATAAAAATTTTGAAACATCTAGAATTATTTTTAATGGATATGCCAGCTCTATAATGCCTGCCTCACATATTGACCAAGGAATTGTTTAACTGAGTATTTTAAGTTATAAATTTTATTATTCCGTTCGAAAAATTGCCAAATAAACAATTTTCATAGCTCAAAAAATGTAATAATAATGAAGAAAATTTTTAAAAAAAGCTAAAATTTATATAAACTATTTATTAGTGATGGGCCCTAACTAAGCTAAGTTAGCTAAGCTAGCTAAAAATAAGCTAACTAATTTTAGTTAGCTAAAAAATAAGCCAACTTAAATTTAGTGAGCTAAAAATAAGCTAGCTAATTTTTAGTCAACTAAAATTTAGCTAACTAAAAATTAGCCGGCTAAAAATAAGCTAACTAAATTTTAGCAAGCTTAAAATAAGCTAACTAAAAATTAGCCGACTAATTTTTAGTTGATAAAATAAGTTAGCTAAAAAATTTTGGACCCTCTTTTTTTTATTTTTTTGAATCATTCGTTTTTTTTAATGGATAATTTTTTTTTTTTAAATTTATTAGTCATAAATTTATAGAAAAAATTTTTGGACCATTACAAAATGAATTTATCGATAAAATTCAATAAATTCCTATCCTTAATATTAAATAAAGATAACATTTATTCTCAATATACTCATAGAAAATCCTTTTTTTAATTTAATTTTATTAAAATAAATTAAATGTCAGAGTTTATGAGTTTCTGTACTTCGCAGATGTGTTTTTTTATTATTTAAAACCTTTTTTTTAAGCAAAAAAATTTAGCCAAGCAAGCTTAATTTTAGCTAACGAATTTTTAGCTAACTAAAATTTAGCTAGCTAAAAATAAGCTAACTAATTTTTAGTTAGCTAAATATTAGTAAGCTAAAAATTAGCTAGCTTATTTTAAGCCAGCTAAATTTTAGTTAGCTAAAAATAAGATGGCTAATTTTTAGTTAACTTATTTTAAGTTGGCTAAAAGTTAGCTAACTAAAAACTAAGAAAAACTCCCATCACTACTATTTATTTCTCTCTAATTTATATGATTAATTCTAAAGGATATATATTTTGAGCTCAAAAATCGGTAAAAAATTTCAAAGTTTTCGTTGAGTTTTAAAATTTCTAAAATTTGCTTCAATTTTTTTAGTTTGAAGGAAAAAAATTTGAAGTGAAACCATGATGAAACGAAATAATGTGAAAAAACTTCATTAGGATCGTAAAACTTTAAACATTTTCTTCAGAATTTTTTCAATGAAATCAAAAAAGACTATTTTAAACTTAAAATTTGAAACTTTAAAGAAGATTTTGAAACTTTTTTCCTTTTTAAACAACCCTAGTTTTTTAAAATTTTTCCAAACAAGTTTTTTATCTTTTTTTCAAATTAAGAAAAAGAATTAACTTTTTAAATATTTAAATGGTCAAAGAAAAAATTTTAGTGACCCGTATAAAAACTTTTACATTTCTTGATCATATAATACATGAGCATAACTTATGTGACCTGAAAAAACCGATAAATGTCATTCGCTCAGATAACCAGCTATACCCGAATTTTATTAAATCAAAGAACCTATAAAAAATATTAAATTTTCTTTACTATCTTTGAATCTCTTCGACGATTTCAGAAAATTTGATTTCCTAATTGGATACTATAAATTGAATATTTGGTAGCCTATGGTGAATTACAGTACGCAACAGTATCAAACGTCACGATAGAAAATTGATGAAATCAGAAATTGATAAAACACAAAGTGATTTGTGATGCGGCGATTTCAAGAATTTCGAAATCGATCGATTCCGATTTTTAAGATGGTAATTCTTATGATTTTCAAAGAATATATAGAAGAAGAGTAAGCAAGTTAGAAAAAATTTTTTGACCTAACTTTTTGGGGTCCCAAGAAGGAGGTGTATTAGTAGAAAAATAATTTTTAGACAACATTTTAAAAAACGAATCGCATTGTAATTCAAAATTGTCTTGTTTAATTTTTGTTTGCATTTAAACGCTTGTTCCAATAAGTCAAAACTTTAACTGACAATTAGAATAAATTTAAAGCCTTGACTTTTTATTCAAAGTAAAGTTTGGACTTGACTTTGGCTAAGATATTTTTCAAATTCAAGTCGTAGGAAATTCCGCATTAGTTTTTACTGAGATTTTATTAAAAAAAAATTTAAATTATAAAATAATGCTTGATTAGTCCTAATTTTTGTGAAATATAATCAATAAAATTAAAATCTTATTTTAAAAAAACTTGAAAAATAGAAAAAGCGAAAAAAAATTAAAATTTTTTACTCTTGACCAACTCTGAACGGAAAATTGTATTTCAATAAATTAAAATATTGAAAAACGGCAGAGATTTTATTTTAAAATGTTCAATCTTTAAGAGAAGTTAAATATGAAATTATTCTTGTTTTATACATCAAAAATCCATAATTCATAAAGCTTTAATTATTTTCATTTTTAAAATTATATACTAAAACGTAGATTTCTGCCAATTTTTTTATAGAAGAAAAAAAAATGTTTAATTTTCTACAAGGATCTAATTATCTTTTAAAATTGACAAAAAATATTCAAAATAAGAGTCGTTTTTTGTCATCTCTAGCTCCTATTTTATTAGTTAATCAAAAAAATACGACAAATTTATCTAGAAAAGAATCTAAAATATTCGCTGTTAAATTAAGTACCACGACTACTAGCCAATCAAACTCCTTAGCCAAGGAACAATCTGAATTAATAGTTCAACATTTAAACGAGGGTATCGTTGAATTACAACTTAATCGTTCGCTTGGTAAAAATTCCCTTAGTAAAAAATTACTTTTTGAAGTAAATTTTTAACCCACTCATTTTTTTAATGTTTTTTTTTTGTAAAAAAAAATTTAATTTTAAGTTTGAAATTTTCTTAAATAGTATTCGTTATGACAAAAGAGCACGTTGTGTCATTATTCGTAGTCTTGTTCCAGGAGTCTTTTGCGCTGGTGCTGATTTAAAAGAAAGAGCTAAAATGCAAGTTGAAGAAGTTGGGCCTTTCGTATCAAGAACTAGAAAATTATTTGATGATTTATCTCGTTTGCCAATGCCAGTTATTGCAGCTATAGATGGCGTTGCATTGGGTGGTGGGTTAGAAATGGCATTGGCATGTGATTTTAGAGTGGCGTCTTCATCTGCCAAGATGGGTTTGGTTGAAACTAAATTAGCAATTATACCTGGAGCTGGTGGTACTCAACGTATGTCTAGATTAATTGGAGTTTCTAAAGCTAAAGAATTAATTTATACAGCTAGAGTATTAGACGGCGATGAAGCTTTAAAATTAGGTTTAGTAAATTATAGTGAAAAACAAAATGACGAAGGAAATGCTGCATATACACGCGCTTTAAATTTAGCTCATGAAATAGTAAAAAATGGACCTATTGCTGTTCAAATGGCAAAATGCTCAATAGATTCCGGTATGGATGTTGATTTACTAACAGGCTTAAAAATCGAAGAACTATGTTATGCTAAGCTTATACCGACAAAAGATCGCATAGAGGGTCTTAATGCTTTTAAAGAGAAACGACCACCTAAATATTTAGGCGAATAAAATATTTATTTTTAAGATCAAAAATTGTTTATTTGTTTATTTCAAAAAATAAATTTATTCTTTAATAACCGAATAGTTTTCTTAATTGACTAGCCTCTTTTGCCATTTCTTCCAAAGTTCTCAAACCAGTTGACATATCTTTGTCATGGTCTCTTAATTTATCGTATATTTCATCTTTTTGAAAGTCACCTGGACGTCTTGGTAATATGTGCATATGCACATGCTTTAAATTATCATTAAATATAAATCATTAGATTTGAAAAATTTATGTTTAAATAAGAAAAATTATGTCAAGCAACTTAAAATATTTGAAAAATTATAAAAACAAAAAAAATTTTTTTTTTAAATTTACATCTAGCTCTTATTGCTTTAAATTGTACATAAAGCCACCTAGGCAAATATCTGACCAAAATTTTAACTAATTTTTTACTAATCAAAATTTCAATATTTCTTCAATATTCATAATTCTAACAGTAAACAAAATTCACTTGCTATTTTACGATTTACATATAAAAATATGAAATTAAAAAGATAGTATCCATAATTTGTGATATAACTGGGTACAAAACTTGCTTGAATTTCCCTTTTGTATTGATATTTTATTTGATATAAACGATATAGAATAATGCCTTTTTTTAGTGACATAACCGGTTTAAAAATTACATAGATTTAGATTCAAGAAATCGGTGATGTAACTGAATTGGGATATACAGTGGTTCTAATTTTAATGTAACGTCAACCGTAACCATAGCTAAAACAACTTAAAATTGAAGGCTAATTAACACCGGTTACGGCTACAGTCAAAAGTTACGATTGACGGCTGACATTACATTTATATTAGATTCGCTGTAACTGCATAGTGATATAACTGGTGTATGACTGTAAGAAGTGTTTGTATTACATTTTTTTGTCTTGTATAAATTTTTTCTTTTGTGAGTTCTTTTTTAATGTTTATCTGTCAATGTAACTTAAAGTATCAACAATAAATAAAAAAAAAATGTATTCATTAAATTAAAATTTTTTTTATCCTAAAATATAAGAAAATTGTGGTAGTTTTTTAATATTTTTAGGAAAAATTTGTAAATTTACGTAAATTTAGCACAGTAAAAAGGCATGAGTCTATAAAATTTATCACAGTTTACGCATATTTTGGGAATATACAAGAATCCAAACAACACTGTAGACACTATATTTCCTTAAAAAATTAGAGTTATAGAATAATGATTATAATCATTATATTAAAAATTGTCAGAGTAAACAAAGGAGAATGTTAATTATTTATACTTTTTGAATTTGTAAACCCTAAATCAGTTTTCCAAAACATTTTTTTCTAAATTACTATAACCCTATCGTTTTATGCCATTTATGAGTGAATTCACTGAAAAAATTGTCATTTAAATATGATTAGGATACATTTTTTTTTAGTTGCGTATTGTCATTCATTATATTTTTGTATTTAAAATTTTTTCAATGACATTAATTGACTGTCACGAATAAGTAGAAAAAATCTAATTTTCTTTTCAGTTATAAATGTCTATATCGAATGCCTAAATTTTAGAAAGTAAAAATGAATTGGAAAGTATTTTTTTAAATATTCTTTGACATTAAATCTTAAAGACTTCCTCTTAAAACTAATAAGTCTATAATTTATTATACGCTTAAGAAATCAATTCGACATATTATCCAGGAATTCGACATATAAAAAATACTCTTTATGCTGTACTTTCTATTTTAAAAATACAGTTCTGATTTGCTAATATTATTTCATTAAATTTCCCGGGAATCCTTAGAATTCTAGTAATAATAAATAGTAATTTTTTTTTATTATTACTAGAATTCTAGGGAATTCTGCTAAACTTACCAAAATTACCACGAATTTCGGTGAATTCAAAAGTAATCTGGTAAAATCAGATTAGCAAATCAGTACTGTATTAAACTACAGTACAATCTAGAACTAAACAGTTAAAAGGTAAACAGGTTTCGAAGTCTGTGTTAAGTCGCTCCTGAATACTGCTCAAGGCAATAAAAGTGGCTCCGAAACTTTGACTTAAGCCAGAATTTCTTAATTTATAATAAATTATGCTAATGAGCTTAAAAATTACTTAATTTTTTTTTTTCATTTGGGTGAAAATTTTTTGTGGCAGGAGTGGGTACTTGAACCCGGACTCAATGAATCAACAAGGTTCGCTAATAAATTCAACGACTCGAACCATTGGGTCATCACCGGCTTTACGGCATTTGCCACGTAAAATTTTAAAAATAAAGGTAGCAAAGAATTAAATGCCTTTTATATTTTAAAAATTTATTATTGCTTTTAATAACTTAAAATATAGATTTTAGAATAAAAAAATACAAAAAAATTTTTTTGATTTTTTAAATTGAACTAATTAACCTATTATTTTTTCCCCTTTTTTTATCTTAAAATTGCTTTTCGATGAAATCCTTTTTTTTAATTAAAATAAATCTCTTAAACGTAAAAAATTAATTAGTACTTTTGCTATGCTCAAAAACAAATAAACCAGACTTTGAAGCGAAAATCGGTTTAAGAGACAGACTTAAGCCGAAAAAAGTGGCTTCGAAGCCGCTTAAGCCGGTTAAAGCCACTCCGAATCTTTTGCTTAAGCCGGATGTTAACTTAGTTCAGAATTGTTCTGTACTTAAAAAAATAAAAAAATGAAACGTCTGTGTTCTTATTTCCTGGTAAAAGTTATATTTTCCTGTATCATATAAATATTTTGTGTTATAGAATTAACCATGCTCTAAAAATGTTTGGCTTTTATTTTGAACAATTTGATTCATAATAAACAAAATAAAGATCACTGAAGTTTTAGAAAAACTAAGTTTTTAATGAAAAATGACTAAAAATAAGGTTTTTTTTTACAAAAATACCTCAAAATAAAATAGTTTTTGTAAAAAATCGAAAAAATCGTCGCTATTATCATTCAATATTTAATTTTCTACATTACAAATTAAAACTAACTTGTACGCATTTTGTTCTTCAACTCTTCCTCGACTCTTATTCAACTCTTCCTTTCCTCTTCCTCGACTCTTCCTCAATTTTCCTTTCCTCTTCCTCTGAAGAAAACATTTAATAAAAACTAATATTTTTTAACGTATTTTTTTGAAACCTTTCCTTTCTCAGGAAAGGAAGAGGAAGAGTCGAGGAAGAGTTGAGGAAGAGGAAAGGAAAAGAAACGTTCAAGTTAGTTTTAATTTGTACTGTATTTAGAAAATTTTCGGAATCGTTTTTCGATTGAGGAATAAAATTTAAAGATCCTAATATGATAAATAGCTGACGTACTTGGACAATTTAGATAGGTAAATCTTGAATTATTTGATTAGATTTTATAATAAATTTTAAATACTCTTATATTATGGGCGTTCTGAAATAAATAATATTATTACAAATCAGAATCTCAATAAAATATCTTGAAAAGTTGTTTAAAAGTTAAAATCAAAACCCTGGATTCAATTTCTCCTTCCCTAATGTACCAAATTTTTGTGCAATTTAATATTAAATCTTAAAAAAAAATTAATTAATTGCTATTATTTTAGTTTAGTAAAAATTGAAACTTTTAGTTGTAATTCATATTTATTTGTATAATGAAAGTATGAAATGACAAACCAGTTTCCTTCCTCTAAAATTGTCAGACGAAATAATAATCTTAAGTATCAAATTATTTAAGATTCAGCAGATTTTTTAGAACTTAGCTGTTAAAAAAGAAATAGAAAAAAAAAGCCAATATCTTTTCTCCTTAGACTGGAAAATATTCTAGGAAAAAAAAAGGCCTTCATTTTTTATCAAACTTAATTTGGTAACTTGTCTATTCTTGTCTAAATTTTGTTCAAAAAAAAATGTTTTAATTTTAATTGGTACCGTAAGTTGAATCACGTAATTTATTTAGAACAATTAACAAAGAAGAAAGGGAAAAAAAGCTGGTATACTTCCTTAAATTAGTACTTTGAAACTATATTTTTAGGAAAAAAAAAAAATTAATTTTAATCAACGGTTTGAAGAGGCTGGTTTTGATTTCATAATTTTGAGCAATTATTTTCAACTTAAATTATTTCCTTCTTTAGATTTTAAATTGCAAAGAGAATTCAAATTAAAAATTTTGTTTAAAAAATTTTTTTTATGCTTAAACGACTTAAAATAATAATTTTTATTCTTAAAATGCAACAAAAGTAATCTTAACTGTAATCAATTTATCATATAAAAGATTAACTTAAAAATAAAAGAAACTCTCTATTACCCAATAGATTATTATCAGTCGATTTGAGAATCTTTTTTCTTCGAATTTGAATAAAAATTTTAACAGAAATTTTAGATCAAGACGTTTCCTGTATTAATTTTTTTATCGCTGAAAGACAAGCGGCCTATTTTTGTATTACACTTTTTCGAATAAATTTTGATAATCTACTGAATTATGTTTATTAAAAAATTTACTACATTTTATTGATCACCTTTTCGTAAAATTAAATAGAGAATCTTACTTTTCTGAGTATTAAAATTAAAAAAAAGAAATTTAATGACAAAAAAAAGGAAATTGAAAGAAATGTCAAATTAATTAAGGAGTTGCTCGATTTTAATGACATGTTTAATAAAAGCATCGAAAATTGAGTTCTAAAATTACATAACTACATGTTGAAAATATCGATATAAAAAAACCTACGAAGAAGGCACGAATTTAAGCTAGTGAGAGAAGTAAATAAAAAGGGTATAACTTTTTGACCAACAGAGTAGTTTCAACCTGGAATGATTTATCATGTGACGCGGTGTCGGCGACTTCAGTGAACAGTTTCAAAAACATAGTACTACTAACTATACTAGCAATCGATTTAGGGCTTTTAATGGAATGTTTAAGAGAAAATGTTTAAGAGAACACACCTATTATCACTTTTTTAACAGCTCTGCAGTTGATGTTATAAGATTAGCGATTAATAGCATATGTTTGACACGTATCTCAGAAGCTAGAATCTTCGAGATGCTGACTATGCATTCTAGAGCTTTCTATCTTAATATCTAATGCCTGCATGCACATCACGTACTTTACAGTATAAACAAGGATTGTATTCTTTAACTTCAGATCGATCCAACTAAATCTTAAGTACTTATTTAATAAACTAGTTAAATAATATATTGTATTTCATATATTCCAGTCACATATGTCTTCGGCGAGCTTTGCAAAATATTAAAAATTACACGAAAAAGCTTTTCAAAGTTTGAAACAAATACATCACTTGAACCTGTACCTTAGATGAAAGTTATTTTTAAATAAAATTTGTAAGATACATGAAAAACATCTTGCTGTTGTTCGTAATGAGAGAGACAATGTGATTAGAAATTTTTGGAACTGTAATTTTATCAATACTAGCAATTAATTAATTTAATTTAAATTATTGTATTTCAATACAGAATCGAATAATTGTGATTGAAAAAGCTCAAATAAAAAACCGACAATTTCTTGAATTTACATACTTCCATTTAAAAAATTTTTAGATTAATTATAAATGTAAAAATATAAAAGGGAGATCCAATTTCAAAAGTAAATCAAAATATTTTATTTTAATTTAAGAAATTAAATGATGAAAAATTAATCGAGTTTTTTAAAGATAAAACAGTAAATGATTTCAAAAATACTTAAAAAATTTTGGAAATTTTATTCACCATTAACTAAAATTAAATCAAATGAACAGCTGAACCGACCATAAGCATTAAATTCTCAAATAAAACTATTGATGATAAAAAAGAAGTTTGCAATATTTTCAATAAATTTTTTACCACGATTTCATCGTCTTCCACTTCAACTATCGATAAGTCATCAGCTTTTAATAGTGAAAATTTTTCTGATGCTAAAAACCTGAATGATTTTAAATTTAGTTTTACTTCAGGTAAAGAAATAAATGATTTAATTCTTGACCTTGATAATTCCAGTGGTGGAGGGGTATGTTGAATTCCTACAAATTGTCTCAAGAACTGTTCAGAAAAATTTAAATCGATCATTGCTTATCTATTTAATTTCTCAATTTTAACTTGCAAAATTCCTGAAGATTGGAAAACTGCCGTAGTCACACCGTTATACAAAAATAAGGGTTTAACTGATGATATGAATAATTATCGTGGTATTTCTGTCCTACAACCTATTGCTAAATTATTTGAGAAATTACTTCATGAGCAAATTTCATATTATCTAAGCTTAAACAAAATTTTATCGAATGACCAGCATGGCTTTAGATCTAATGATGGTTGTGAGTCAGCACTACATGAAATTATTTCTCAAATGAATTCGATTAAAAGTAAGTGATGGCTTATTCTTATTCATTGATTTTAAGAAATCGTTTGATACAGTAGATCAAAAACTACTTTTGTTGAAATTTAGAACGTATGGTTTTAGTGATATGGCATTAAGACTAATGGAAAATTATCTTATTGATAGAAAACAATTTGTTAAAATTGATAATGAGAAATCTGATTTCATGTCTTGCGATTTGGGTGTCCCTCAAGGGAGTGTTCTTGGACCTTTATTATTTTTGGTTTATATAAATGATATTGTTCTTATCTGATTTTACGGTCAAACTTTTTGCTGATGATACAACGCTTATTCAAGTTGGAAATGACATAAATTAGCTTATTGAAGCTTTTAAAAAATCAATAAAAAAGCTTTTAGTCTGGTGTCATTATAATCGAATTGATATAAATTGGTCAAAAACGAAAATAATGTTTGTATCAAATAAAAAGAAAACTTGTTTTCCTACAACAATATCTATAGATAAGAATGACATTGAAGTGGTAGATAATTTTAA
>NTPY01000783.1:88511-153292 GCA_002922825.1 Brachionus calyciflorus | reverse complement strand
TTAGTGATATGGCATTAAGACTAATGGAAAATTATTTTATTGATAGAAAACAATTTGTTAAAATTGATAATGAGAAATCTGATTTCATGTCTTGCGATTTGGGTGTCCCTCAAGGGAGTGTTCTTGGACCTTTATTATTTTTGGTTTATATAAATGATATTGTTCTTATCTAATTTTACGGTCAAACTTTATGCTGATGATACAACGCTTAGTTGGAAGATTCAAGTTGGAAATTACATAAATTAGCTTATTGAAGCTTTTAAAAAATCAATAAAAAAGCTTTTAGTCTGGTGTCATTATAATCGAATTGATATAAATTGGTCAAAAACGAAAATAATGTTTGTATCAAATAAAAAGAAAACTTGTTTTCCTACAACAATATCTATAGATAAGAATGACATTGAAGTGGTAGATAATTTTAAGCTCCTTTGTGTTATTATTTATAACAGGCTCAATTTCTTAAAAAATGTATATGAGTTAAGAAACTCGATTAACAAGCGTATTCACGCAATTAAACGTCTATTTTTCCTCTCTTATAAAGTAAAACTCCAAATTTTCAAATAATTCATATTGCACTATTTTTGATTACTGTATGTCGCTTGCCATTTATTTTCCAAAAAAAATGATTCAGAAGTTGGCTAACTCTTATAATTTTTGTTTATATAAGTTATTGAATATTCGATTCAAAGTAGTTGAATCTAATGATTTTAATCATTTGAAACTTGTCAAATCATAATAATATTGATTGTTTTCAACATAGAGTAATCATTAGCCTTTCTCGTTTTGTTTATAAAATAATAAATTATAATACTGCTCCATTAGGTCTAAAATCATCATTTATTCGTAAACTTAAAGTAAAGGATAATTACAATTTAGGAAATAAAAATGAATACAGTCACGTCGCGTTAATCCGGACCTCATATATCCGAACTTTTTAGGTTTCGAACACTTTTTGTATATTCCCTACTCCATTTGCAAATAAATAATGTTAAATATATTTTTTTGATCGAACTAAAAAGTTCTAAAATTTCGGATTATTTTGTTATTCAAACTAAATTTTATTTCCCCAGCATCAACTAATAATATCTTTTCCATGTTAAAAATAATTTTTTATTTTTTTTATTCGAACCAAGATTTTTTTTTTCATTTTCTTATATAAAACATGTAGCTATTAGATAAAATAAATAGTAAAAGGTCAAAAATAAATAAAAGCTCAAAAAATTATTTCTTTATTTGTTTTATTTTACTTAAAATAAAATTAATTTTTGTAGTTTTTATTAGGAATAAAATTAATTTTTTAATTCGAAATATTTAATCCGAACAGAAATTTTGGACTCCCCAAATGATCGAATTAACACTCAAAGGCCCGGCGGGTTTTTTCGACCCGTTTTTGTCCTTTATAGTTTTCTATTGGTCGAAAAAAAAATTGTGCGAACCGAATCTTTTCCTAGCTTATCTGAAATTAGGAAATCTTTTTAAAAAATATGAAATTGATAATTAATATAAACTTTTTTCCGGAAAAAAAAAAATTATACTTAAAGGACCAAACGGTTTTTTTGAACCCGGTGTTTTATTTTAACCGTTTCGATTGTGAAAATTAAAAGCTTTACACTTAAAGCTTGAAAGTTTTTACTCCTATTAAAATTTAAATAAAAAAATCTAAAATTCTTTATAAGCTTTATTTTTCCTCTTTATCCTCATGATCACTGAATTCAATAAAAAATTCTGGGGATCGGGAATGAAGTAGAATTTGGAGAGGGTAAAATAAAAAAAATTAATCAAAGCTGAAAATTTATGAATTTAAAGGGTTTTTTGATAAAGACAATCTGTTAAAACCGAAAATTGATCAATATATCCAAAAAAGATGTTGACTAAAAAGAAGATAAAAAAGAATTACTGATTAGGGTTCTCACACAAGGTACTAACGGTTATGGGAGGACTCAAATTTTGTTATAATGATCAAAAATGAAAATAATTAGATAAAACCATTTAAAAAAATCAAAATCAAAATTTTCCAAGCAGCGAACCCCTAGAAAATATGACCAGTATCTTAATAAAAAGTGAACCTTTTATTTGTTTGTTTCCATACAAATTTATTTTTTAAATCCGTTCAATGACGCAAATATTGAAGCGAAATTGCCAAAAATAGCGTAAAAGGTTTAATAATAACCTAAATAAGTGAAATTAATTTCTTTCATAAAAAAATTTAGTCATGAAACTCTATAAAAGATTGAAGGGTTAAAAAAACCCGCTTGGTCCTTAAAAGTATAAAAAAAATCGGGCCTTTGGGTGTTAACGCGACGTTACTGTATTTGGTACCTTCTAAAGGTAAATTCAATGATTATATTTTGGAAAACATTTGACTATTTTTACTCGAAATTTATAAATAAATTCTTAATTCATGATTTAAATTTAGAATTCGGTTTATTTGTTCAAAGAATTAAAAATAATATAAACATTATTTTTCTTAAATTTTGTGAGTTTTTTAAAAATTTTGATTTAGTTTAAAACAATTTTTTTTTATATTAAATTTTTTTTATTGAATAAATGGACTCTCTGATTCCAATTATGACTGGGTTTGACCAATAAGTCTCTTTGATTTAGTTGAACTATAGATTCACAAAAAAAGATTAAAACAATTTAATCATTTTTTTGTGTCTTAATATCATTGAGATTGAAATTTTAATATCAATCAATTTCATAATCAATTATCCAATTAACAATAATTGATATTACAATTGAATATCAGATTTTAAAATTTCAATATCAAAAATTAATTTAGTTTAGCTTGGTATTAATTTTTTTATTTCTTACAAAAGTAATTATTTCAATTTGATCCCTCCTAATTATTGAAATAAATTTTTAAGAAATTGTTTTTTCTAACGATCAAAAATTGATTGTTAATTTCTTAAAAGAACAATAACTAATATCTTCAAAAGCACCTTTATGCAAAAAATGCCTTAAACCCATGAAATGGAGTGAAACAAAAGGTTTAGGAGATTTATTTCTTTAGAGGTGCTCAACTTGTGGAAATTCTTGTTCAATTAGAAAGAATAGTTTTTTTTCACAATTCGACATTGGTTTGGTTAAAATTTTGCAAATTATTTTTTTTTAGTGTATGCAAGTCTGTCAAGTTGACATTTAAGATCTGGTAGATGTTTCACGTGTAACAATTAATAAAGTCTTCTAAAAAATGCGTTTTTCTTTGTAAAACAATTAAATAAACAAGAACTTGTTCTCGGGGGAAATGGAGAGATAATTTAAATCGACGAGTCTTTGTTTGTGAGAGTAAAACACGGTAAAGGAAAGGATTTACGCCGAGAACAAATTTGGGTTTTTGGTTTATACGAAAGGCGTACAAACGGTATAGAATCAATTTGCTCTTCAGCCAAACCCATTTCAAAAAAATGAAAGGCGTGGATAGAAGATTTTTACAGTCACATCTTTTTGAATATTGCTGGCGTCATAATCAAAATTTAGGTGCATTTTGTTCTATCTTAGATACAATTAAAGAATATTATAAGACTTGCGATGAAATAAAAATGTTAACTGATGATAAGCTTGTCATTTTCCGAGTCAAAAGATTTATTCGAAGTCGACGATGATGATGATGATGAAAATATTAATTTTATTTTGCCTGATGGTAATATTGAAGATTTTGAGTCTAGTGAGAGTCCTATGGTGTCCTAGTCTAGTGAAGTATATGTTAAGTCTTTGAGTGAAGTAGATGAAGCCAAATTTAAAACTGCTGTTTCTATAATTGTTGGTCAAATAGTAAATGGTGAAAATCAAACTTATAAATTTTTAAGTAATTTAAATTCAGATCAAAGACAATTCATTCATAAGCTATGTGATGAAAATAAACAAAATCATGTCACCATTGGAACAAGATACAAAGTTCTAACGATTTTCGGTGAAAATAAAAAAATCGCTGAAAAAAGAATGATTTATTAGAAATTGCAACTAAAGACATAAAACTTTCGACCATGTATCTGAGATAATTAAAGAAAAAAACACTCAAAAAAAAAATTCTAAGAGGGGTAATAAAAAAAATTAAGTAATATATAATAAGAAAAATTGATTGATTGATTTAGATTTTATTTCGAATAAATTTTTTTGTTTTTTTTTTTGATTAATGAAATATCAATATCAGTTTTAGAATTTTCAATATCAATTATTCAATTAGTTGATATTGAAATTTTAATCTCAATGATTAAATAATAGGACCATAAGCATTATTTTTTTGTCCAAGGAATCAACTATAATTACAATTTATACTTGAGTTTTCAGAAGCATTTGAAAATACACATTTATACTTCATAATTTTAAAAATAAATCTTTCATATCATGACAATTTAGACAGTCATTAGAAACAATATATTTTACAAAAGTCACATTTTATTAAGTTTCTAGCAAAAAAAGCCTTTAAAAAAGTCCCAAAATGGTAAAAAACCAACAAATATCAACGAAATAAACGGATTCTACGACCTAAAAGATAAATGTGGTAAAAAAATGTTTTTAATTTTCTCGTGTTTAATTAATAATTTTCTTTTGTTTTAAAACTACTGTGTTTAATTATTTCTTTTATATGTTTTAAAAAAAATATTGTTTGTGACAAAACAATTTCCTCAATGATTACAAGCTTTACAAGACCCATTTTTTTTGTCAATCTCCTAATAAAAGTGTCTTAAAAAAAAGACGATTTTCAACTATTACTGCTAAATCAACTCTTGTATTGTTCAGTCTCTTAAAAATTGGTTGAGAAAAAGACGTATATTTATATCTCTTATAATATTATTTACAAAAAAAAAAAAGAAAATTTTCCTAGAGGAACTATCAGGTTGCCTAAAATACATATTAATTTTACATGTAACTCTTAATTTTGAAGAAATAATCCTAAAAATGTACTCTTTCATGTTTTATTTATAAGTAGGATTAAACTTAGAATTTTGAAATTTTCAATGCTAAAAAAAAATGGAAAATTACGAAATTTTAAAATCATAAATTTCAAAGCTCAAAAAATATTATGAATATAAAACGATCAATGATTTCAAAATAGAAAAAATTTTATTCCTGAGTTAACAATCATAAACAATGTCTTGTTTTTAAAATTATTAGTTTTATGAGATTTAAGTTGCTTGACGCAAAATAAAAATAAACGAATAAAAAAATATACCTTGACAGATTGTCCTGAATCAGGACCATCTTGAATTCCGAAATTTAAGGATGTTGCATTGAAATGACGCTCCAATTCAGCTGCTACATATTTAGCTGTATGGAATAAATCAATAGCTTCCTCACTTGTCATATCCTCGACTCTATGTCGAATTTCTTTCGGTATAATCATAACATCTGTATAATATATTTTATTTTTAACTATAAAATTTGTTTAATTATAAGATAAGCTTACGCCCTGGTACAATAGGTTTTATATTAACAACACCAATACAATATTGGGTTTCTAGGAAAACACTTTTGTTATCTAATTTAATTTTTTCACTAAAATTATAAAATGGTCGGTCAATTTTTTCTAAAAATGAAAATTTTTTTTAACCTTTTACTAATCTTAATTTTAATTATTTTCTAAATACTTTTAACTATTGGGTATTGTAAATACAAATCAGATCTTATACTATTCGAAATGGGCATTGAATTTCGTACTTGATTTAAATAATCTAAATCAATTTCGACTATTTTAACACACGGACTTTCATTCTTTAAATCTACTAAAACTTTGCCCCATGGATCGACTACCATTGAATGACCATAAGACGATCTCTTTTGATTGTGTTCACCTACTTGAGCAGATGCAACAACATAACATTGATTTTCAATAGCTCTCGCTCGGAGTAATATTTCCCAATGTGCTTGACCAGTAGGTACAGTGAAAACACTTGGATAAGACAAAATTTGAGCTCCGAATTTTCTCAAAATAGCGCTCATTTGAGGAAATCTCAAGTCATAACACTTTAAAAAAAAATTT
This sequence comes from Brachionus calyciflorus, assembly GCA_002922825.1. Taxonomy (NCBI): domain Eukaryota; kingdom Metazoa; phylum Rotifera; class Eurotatoria; order Ploima; family Brachionidae; genus Brachionus; species Brachionus calyciflorus. Next base: position 147,309 of record NTPY01000783.1, on the reverse strand, counting down.
AACGAAATAAAATTTTTTTTTTTGTTTAATTTTGACTTACAATACAATTTCCTAATGTTCCAAAAGGGGTTTCAAAAGGCATGAAAAATTCAGATCCCGCTTGAGTGTAATCAGATTCTTTTAGCGATGTGATAACATCACCATTTTTCAAATTAACTTCAAATAAATGAACCTTGTCATAAATGCTCTTAATTTCACCCTCATTACTGACTAAAATATTTGTATTGTAAATTTTTGTTTGATCATAATTTTCAATTTTCCTATGAAAACTTCCAATTGAAATCCAAATTTGAAGATCTGATGCTAATTTCTTGTAATTTTCTATAAATTCACCATCAAGAGTTTCGCCTTTTTCAATTGAAGCTTTGGTAGATTGTTCAATGTAGTCACATGCTTCTGGTAGAAAAACTATCTGAAATTAATTTTTTTCCAAGATTAAAAATTATTTTTTGCTAAAAAAATTTTTTTTTAAATCTTACTTCAGCGCCTTGACTTTTGGCCTCAGTAATTAATTTTTTGCAAATGTTAAAATTTTCATTTTTGTTTTCTTTGCAAGTTAATTGACAAATGGCAATTTTATGCTTGGCTGTGCTTAAGGAAGAATTAGGACTAGATGATAATGATGATACGAATACAGATGACATTTTGAAAATTTTATCGTTTAATTTTCTATTAGGATAAAATCTTAAATTGAATAATTTAACTGTTAAATTCATTAAATGAGCATTTAGATATCTAAAATCAAATTATCTGAAAAGAAATCAGATTCACAATTTTTTGAATTGAAAAAAATTAAAAAAAATTTGACATAAAAATCTATTAGGAAAAGCAAAAAAAACAATCTCTTTTAAAATGCTTATACATATTTGCTTAATGTCTAAAATTTTATTTATTTTTATTAAAAGCTGCATAATCACATGACTTCATATATTGAAGCATCGTTTAGACTTGTTCGAATAAATTGGCTGATATAAATTCCGGGTCTAATCGATGATGTGATGGGATTATTACCTAATATTTGGTTCAAAATTGATCCGATTGAATCTCATAATAGATAGCCAAAAATCATCATCTAATCAGTTAAATGAAAATATATTTTATTCGATTATTAGAAAAATTGTTTTATGTATTTTAAATTTTTTTAACCCTTAAGTACTGGAAACCTGGACTCTAAGATTAAAAATATAAATTTTGCTAGGAATTTTCTTAAATTCGTTAAGAAATATTTCTAGTAGTGTTGACAGCTCGTCACTTCTGCCAGTTAGTATCCTAATGTTTTCAATAAAAGTTATAAGATCGGTTGTTTTTATTGAGTCTTTTGCAACTTTTTTTATTCTATTGCAAAATTTCCTTAAGGATCCTGATTTTACGATGAACAACACGTCCGAATGCGATTCCCTGATTTGATAGTATATGAAAGAGCGTCAGAAAAGCTTCAAAATAATAACCTGAATATACTTAACTAATTAAAAAAAAATTTTTGATAATTTTATATTTAGAAAAGCACATCCCCTAGGTACCCTCTATATTTCCCAAAATAAAAAATGTAAATATTTTAGGTGGAAATAAGCAAATAGGATTTGAGTTTGTTAGACGTTTTTTTGACAAAAAATTTCGCTTTCATGAGGAGATTCCCATTAAATGAATTCTCATTAAATGATCATAAATCTTGATGGTTATAATTAATAGGCGATTTTCGACCTTAAATATTTACACTGAAAGAAATTTTTATTAAAAAATAATATTTTCATTGAAATATGCTTAAGGGGAAAAAATTCAGAGGCATTTATATTACATTTTATGCAAACTGTTGACAAAATTGAGGATTCACTATAAAAAATATTTTCCAAAATTATCAGTCAAGTTTTCAAAACAAAAAGTATTTATTTTTAAAATATTTTAAAAATCCAGAACAAAAAAAAAATTATATTTCAAGTTATTATTTAATCTAAAGTTTCATCAATAAGAACAAAGCCTTGTACAAATGGTATACCACTCATAACTTTCTTTTGATATTGAATATATTGAGCTCCAAAAAATCTAATCAAATAATATTCTTCAAAAATAATTCTTGCTTTAAAAAATTTCCATGTTACAATTGTATATAAGACAGTACATATTGGATTAGCCAGTAGGATTTGGGTTCCAATCGACCAGTAAAACCATCCGAAATAGGATGGATGTCGAACAAGTCTGTAAACTCCCTTAGTAACTAACACATGATCTTTTTGACGAGTCTCTTGAACAAAATGGTTAAAATTAGTGCCTGCAGTGTACATTGCTAACTTTCTAAAAAACTCGCCAAATAAACATAAAAACAATCCTGTGAATCGTAAATATAAGTTGTGTTTTATTGAAGGAAATATTAAAGCCTCTAGAAAAAATTCTGTCCATGAACTAAGTGCTGCAATTGCGTATTCTTTACTGTGATTTAATAAAAACGAATCAGTTGTCACTTCTTTTTGATTAAATAATGCTGTGAACACAAATTCACTTAGATGAAAAAAGCTCAATACCATTAAATAATATCCAAACGAGATTAATGTTGGATAGCTTGTTTGACATGCGAGTAGAAATCCAATTAAAAATGTATTCGTTATTAGAGTACTTCGCCAATAGATTTTATAAATCATAATTGATTTCAAAGTTTCTAAGGCTATTAAATTACCTGTGAAGAATATTGAATTTGTCATTAGGAACCACCAAACTCCACTAGGGCTATATAGAATAGATACCAGGGAATAAACAATGTAAATAATAGCTACTGGTATAAAACTTAAAAGGACTGAATGAATATAATTTTCAGACATTATTGAAAAATTTATGAAAAAAATAAAATAAAAATGTTAAAGTTTTTTTTTATTGACAAAATTTAGTCCCAAGGATAAGGATTTTCACGATTTTTACGTACTATAAATCTAACTTTTCGCTCTATTTCGTTAGAATAAATCTCCATGCATTTCTGAAAAGATAATCGATTGCGGCGCTCGTATGGTTTTTCGTATGTTTCCCAGCGGCGCGATGTCTCTATTACTTTTTCCGAAGATAAAACTTTGTTCAATGCTTTCAAGGCTTTGTCAACTTGATTATCTTCAACTAGTACTGTTCTCGCGAGAAATTTCAAATGCTTCATATCTTGGAAAAAAAAACAAAATAGAAACAGCAAAAACAAATTTAGATTAAAGAAAATTATTTGGTTACTACGGAGGGGGTTAGTTATTACTTACATAATAATTCATAAAGTAATTTTTAAAAAAAATAATTTTACTAATTCTTACTTGTAAATGAAGGTAGAGTTTTTTTTGCTAAAGTGTGTTTTTTTTAATTTTTATTTGGATAATTTTTTTTTTAGTTTTAAAAATTTTCAAATAACGTTAAAGTCATTGCAAGTATTAAATCCAAGCGCGTTCTTAAAGGTTTTTAGTTTTTAATGCTGAATAAAGTTGATGATTTCTCTGCTTTTAAAAAAAATTTGGATAAAAAAATATGAAAAAAGAATTTTTCTATCTCTTTTAAATTGAATAAATTTCTCAAATTGTAAAATTTAAGTCTTGAAATTATTTAAAAATATTTTTTCTAAAAAAAAATTTTATTTAGTTAACTTAAAATGAACAAAATTAATAACAACCTCGATTAGTGATCATCACCATTTTTGTGATCTTCTATGATCACAGACAATATGATCATAAAGTTTTTAAAAATGTTCACATAAAATTTATAATGATCACATAACAGGTCTAATTATCACCAAATCTAAAAATGATCACCAAATTTTTTTTTTCAATTATTTTTCAAAAATATTAATCTAAATATAAAATTTAATTTGTTTTAGTAAAATCTTTTTTGTTTTTTTTTTTTTAAGCATTAATTTGCTTTTTATTTAAATTCTGAAAATTTTAATTCTTTGAACATTTCAATTCTCCAACAATTAAAAATGACCATAAATTAGTGGATTTTGGTGATCTGATTTTGATTGAGAATTATCATATCTACGCAAAAAGACTTATTTAAGAAAAAAGACTTTTGAGATAATTTCATTATTTTCAAAAGTTAAAAGAGTGATTTATAAAAATTTAGTCAAATGGCCTAAACATTCGGTAAAATAAATATATTAAAATTTTAACTTATTTTTGTATGAAATATATTTTTATTTTTACTTTAATTTCTATTTTAAATTTTTTAGATCACAAACTTTGTGATTCTGGAATTGATGATCATCACCAACCCAGCGATCATGAGAAGATCAAAAAATTTGTGAAAATATGATCACAAAACGAGGTTGACCCAAAAAATATAAAATTTAACATGTTCGATAATAAAGAGTTCCCTAATGAATAGTTTAAAGATCAAAGATTTTTATTATAATCACGCTTTTTGACTCTAAACATTAAAAAATATAAACAAATACAAGACGATTGGTCCTAAATTATTTTAAAATTACTTTTATAAAAAAAAAATTGAAAAACTAAAATAAAAAAGCAAGTAATCAAAGTGGTGATTTGTTATGAATTCTAAAACAAATTAAATCAATAAAAAAATTATTCAAAAAGACCATTTTCAGTAATTTAGATGAGTCTTTTCAAGATTTTAAACAGAGTATTTTTTAAGATAAAACAAATACAGCCAAACAGTCAGACCTCGATTCTGTCAACCTTGATTTTGTCAATATTTAATTTTTCCAACTTAATTTTCCAACTATTTAGGTTAGATGAGCAATGATTTAGCATGTATTTTTGTTTTGATTTTGTCATTTTTTGTTTTTGTCAACGATTTTCGTTTTACGCAGACCATTGACAAAATCAAGGTCTTACTGTATTTAGTTTTTTTAATTTATTCATCAATTGTACATTTAATTTTATTATAGTTTTTTCATAAGAATTTAAAAAGCTAGTTTTATTCAATCAGTAAATTTCGAAAATAAGTTAAAAATCTGTTTACGGCGTTTTTTAATAGAATCTTAAGAAATTTTAAACAGTCAAAAAGCAAAAAATGATAATATTAGAAGTAAGCGTCGCAAAGCTCCTATTTCAAAGCGCCTTTTTATATTTGTATATAGTTTACTTTTAGGTCTTATACAAAATTTGAAATTTTTTTTGTAGTGAGTTTTTCCACCTTTGACTTTAATTTGTTTTATTTTAATGTTTTTTTTTCTAACCTGTGTAATTTTTTTTCTGAGTTCTGAGTTATTTGAGTTCTAAGTTTGCTAAGTCAGAACAGAGAAAATTTCGATTCTAAGTTTTCGTTCTAAGTTAGAACTCAGAAAATTTGGTAAAAATTTAATCCCGAAATTGCACTGTAAATTTTTAATGCGTAATAAATTACGCATAAATGTGTAAAAAACAGAGAAAATGAGCTAAAATGCGTATTTTAGGATTTCCTCCATTTATGCGTAGCATTTCCTATATTTCTATTGGTCAATTTTATATTTTTTACGCATTTATGTTCGAATTTTTACGCATATATGGAAGAAATCCTCATTACGCATTAAAAATTTACAGTGTGGATTTAATTTAAGCATTGCTGGATTTTACATATAAAAATGATATTGAACAAAGTGTTTTATAATAGATGTTAAGTAAGCAAATTAACGGTTCATACAATACTAATTAAAAATCGTTTGCGCGCTTTTTAGCTGTTTTACAAAAGATGATAATTATTCATGAGAACTTTTTAAAAAATTTCGAAGATTAAATTTTGGCGGTAATTTTACGCTCTAGAATTAAAACTTTTAAACACTATTATTATATATTTTGTCACTATAATTTTATGGAATAGAAAATTTCAACCTAAATAAGAGAGAGAAGCTCTCGCTAAAAAAATTGGAGGGAAATATACCGTGGTGGAAATGCGTTTGTCACATGACGTCAATTGACGTCAAATGACGTCATGTGACGTCATGTGACGTCAGCTGACGTCATCAATTTTCATTATTACTGACGTCACTTGACGTCATGTGACGTCAGCTGACGTCATCAATTTTCATTATTACTGACGTCACTTGACGTCATGTGACGTCAGCTGACGTCAACTGACGTCAGTGGTTATTTTACATCCAAAATTTTTTTTAATTTTTCATGACGCTACCTGACGTCAACTGACGTCAGGCGTCATTTGACGTCAGCTGACGTCATGTTTTTTTTATCATGTTTTAAATTTTGCTGACGTCAGGTAGCGTCATGAAAAATTAAAAAAAAATTTGGATGTAACTAAAGGTTAGTGACATGTCACTAATTGCGAAACTAAAATTTCAGAAAAACCTCATTTTTTACCCATTTTCGTTATTAGTGACATGTCCTTATAGCGTTTTGAAATCCAGTGTTCGATATTTAAGAACATGTCACTAATACCGAGTACTCGTAATTAGTGACATGTTCTTAAAATCGAGACAATACGTTAATTAAATTTTATGATTGTTCTTAGAATTGACTTTAAAATTTTTAAAAATTTTTGTATTAAATTTGAAGATCAAATGTTCTTGAAAATCAATTGAAGGTTTTTTAAATTAAATTATATGATCGGTTAATCACAAAATTTACCAGACCCAAATTTTTTTCTTTTAATTTTTTAAGTGTTAATTGGATTTAAAAAAATAAAATTTTTTGATTAGGGGTACGGTACGGCAAAATTTTTTTTTCTAAATCAAATTAACGCTTACGGGTTGGGTACGAGTACGGTTCGGCTATGATACGGCTACACGTACGACATTAAATCGGGAGCAGTGCAGTATTTTATTTGACTTGAATTTTTATTTTACTTTGAAAAACTTCAACTTTTAAAAACCTTAAAAAAATTAACTTGAAAACTTATTGAGAAAGGAAAAATTAACCGAATTAGCTGGCCGTAATGACTGCTGACACCATGCCCTCTCTTATTTTAGGGTCATTAAATAATTTTTTATGTAAAAAATAATGGCCCAAATCATAAGCCGTAGTCGTACTTTAAAATTCGAGCCTTAAAACTTTCCTCTGACTACATCTATTTTAATGATTTTGATCTATCTTAAATATTTTATTGTCTGAGTATATTCAAAGAAAAAAAAATTTGATTAAACTCGGGATTATACAAAACGCGTAAATTCTCCTAATTAGATTTTACTTAAAATGATTTAAATGATATTTTTTGTTATTTCAGACAAATATTCCTCTAAAATAAAAAATCTTATTTTGTCAATATTTTCCTTCAAATTTATCTTTTCATAATCAATTAGTCAGAAATGAAAATATTTGCTTATCTTCAGCAGCAAAAAAAAATTAAAAAACGAAAAAAAAGGTATATGTTATTTGTAATTATGTACCACAATTAAAGGTAAAAGAATAGATATTAACAAACGGAAAACTTAATTATTTAGCTAATAGGGTCTATGATGACTATGCTGATGAAGATGATTATCTTTCAAAATATGAGTTGCTAAGATATTTTTTTTTGATCATAATTTTGGATGCATCGTTGAACGAAACAAAAAAAAAGCATACCTAGCTATCAGCAAATTTGATTATTTCTTCTTTTTCCTTTATTTTTTTTTGTTCAAAAATAGGATTTAAAACTAAAAGAGGATCAGAACCGGGCAAACAAAATTTTTATGAAATGATTAATTAAATTTAGTACTAGGTAGATTGTTATCTATTGAATTCTTCTTTCTGTTAGGCCTACGGAACCAGTTTTTGCTTAAATGAAATTTTAATATTTACATTGATTAAGATTTATTTTGTCGCTTATTGAGATTTTGTTGAAAGCTAAAAGAAAAATCCATTTTAGAAATATCTTAACGTAAAACAGTAAAATCAAAACACTTCAGCCTATATAATATTAAATTTTAAATATATGATATTAATAAAATGGTATTAAAGGCATATTTGTTAATAGTTTTTTTTTTCTATAAGCAAGTTGAGAAATTAAAAAAATTCATAACATTTAATTTTGACTGTCTCATTTTTTCTGAAATTAGGAACCTTTTTTTTGATATTTTGGTCAAATATAAGTACCGTATTTCCTCAAATTCAAGATCCAGTCTCTATCTTTTGAAGACCTTCTATTTAAATTTTTTTTGGTCCTAAAAAACGACTCAAATAAAAGAACAAAGATCTTTTATTTGAATCTTTTACAGTAATAAAAAAATAATGTTGTTGATTATTTATTTGTTATAAAGTTATGGGAATTTAAAATTTTAAATAAAAAAATCTTCTAATCGAGACAATTTTTCAATCAAAAAAAACTCAAATAAAAGGTTTTTTTTGCCTCAAATACAAGCCTCGCGCTTTTATTTGAGTGAGCTTGTATTTGAGGAAATACGGTATATAGAAAGTATTTGAATCAAATCCAATTATCGTAAAACCTTTTTTATATCCCCGGGGCTCTAAAATTTTTTGATGATCCCTCCATCCCTATCAAACTCAGGTATAACAACATAATTTTTTCTATTAAAATTCAAATTAGCACCGGGTTAAAAATAAAATAATCTAAAATTGTGCTTAAAATTTTTTCTTTAAATTTTTGATTTAGTTCAGGGTATTTATTTTCAAGTTTTCATAAGTTTATCATAAAGGGTCTTGTAGACTCCGTAAAGTGTGTTATATCTAGCATTTTATACTGTTTTGTAAATAATCTAGAATTTTATCATCTATACAAAATGCTAAATGGTTTATTAAAAATCGACTTCAACGTTAAATGATTTTACTTATTTTTGTTTAAATATTCTTCGTATTTTTCTTTTTATAAAAAAGTGATAATTTGTACTCAATTTTTGTGACAAAAATCTTTTTTTTTATATAAATTTTTTCTTATGTGATTTCTTTTTTTATGTTCATCTGCCAATGTGACTTAAAGTATCAACAATAAATAAATAATAAAGCTCCATGAGTCATTAAAATAACGTAAATACTTGCAAATTAGGCAATATTACATTTTTTAAAAAACGCAATTGATTAAATTTTGGACAACCACATCCCATTTTAAATGCATTTTTTACTTAACCACTGGGATAAAACAAATTTTTCCCCAGTAACTTCCCATATAGCCCCTGGGACTATAAGCATGGTTTTACGGTATATTATACGATCGAATAATTTACTGACGAAGATACTTCTTTCCCAATTAAAAAAATTTTATTTTTGGCTACTTTTACGTCGATTCAGAACACTAAATTTGGCTAATAACTTAAAAAATCAGAGATATATTGAACAGTATAAAAAAGAATTAAATTCTTAGAAGAAAAGCAATTCATTTTTAGGTTAAAGGTAAATTTACAGTTTTGATTATGGGTCTACCTAATCACCACACTTAAAAATCATTTCAGTATATTTATATGACGTTTCAAAACAGTCACTTTAAAACGCATCTCCGTATTATCACATGTGGTGTTTGTGCTGCAACGACTATGCCTTTTCATTATTTTCTATTTTTTGGATTTACATTAACTTTAAAAATTATTTTTAAGAATTTTTCAAATATATCTCAGTAGACTAATCATATTTGGTCAAATTAAAGATGAAAACTCTTTAAAAATTAGGTAGGCAAGAATATTGAGTCTAAACGTTTCTAATTTAATATAACCATGACCGTACCAAAAAAAAAAAACGAATTAATTTCCTAATGATTCTATTTGTTTTTTTTTTCTTTCGAAGGGAATATAATTATAGACAACTAGAAAGAAAAACTTTTAGAGTCTCTTTAGATTGAGTTAAATATTCAAACTTAATAAAATTGAAAAAAAAAAAAGTGTCAGATAAACAAACAAAGTATCTAAGTGATTGAAGATTTAGTAATTTTAATTTGTTCAAAAAGAGTGTTTATAAAAAATTATCAAAATGATTTTTTTTTAAAAAGTCTACAAATTTCAAATATAAGGTTTATGTAAATCCGAAAAGTATTTAAGTAATTATTTGAGAGAGATTCTGAATTTAAAAGTAATGATGTAGTTTTTGATTTTTTTTTCTATTATTGTTTTTATTGGAATCAAACTACTTGAAATATATTTGAAATAATTTCTTCAAAACTACTAAAAAATAAAAATAGACACTTAATATATTTTAATATTTGAAATAAAAAATAAATTTTGAAATTTATTTATTGTTTTATTTTTTTTGTATGTATGGGGAGGAGGACTGAGGCTTGAAAGTGATAAGTGATCAAATTTAAATTCATTAAAAAAAAAAGGTATTTGAAATATGTGATTAAGTGAGTGTGTATCGAAGATTAAGAAGACGAACTAAAAAGGAATGAATAAATATATTTTTGTTTAAGTAACTCCGTATTATTAACCTCTTCAGAATAATGAAACAAAAATTGACAATTTTTTTTTTCAATAAAAACCCTAAAATAGAAAATATTGAAATTTTAAATTTAAATTTAAAAATTTGAATCTCGAAATTGCAAATTCTAACATCATCATCATGTTTTTAATGAATTTAGAAAAAAATTAAAACTAAAATTCATTATCATTATTTTTTTTATTATTTCTTATTGAATCTACACAAGAAAATTTTTGATTAATTGTAATTACGCTAAATTACGAGAATTTTTAACATCTAGCTATGTTACGTTCATTTACGTAAACCTAATTTCTGAGTAAGAATTTTTTTTCTAGAAAAGTAAAGTCTGAGTACGGCTACTGGAAGAAAATTTATAAAAAAAATTTTTTTTGTTGAAGTATGGACACGGTAGAAAAGCAGTATTTAAATGATTTAATAAAAATTAATTAACAGCAAAGTCTATTTGGTTTTTAAGGACAGATAAAAAATCTAAAATTCCATATTTTGAGCATTCATCATCCACCACATCTATCCATGCTTTTTACTTTCATTTTTTTTACATCTCTAGACTGTAATTAAGTTACCAATACTTTTTAAAAGGAAAGTATATTGAAAATAATTATTTCTTTTTTGGGTCTTGTTTCCTTTTTCATTATGAAAAAGTTTTGCTCAATCTTGCTAAAGATTCAGCTGCTTTCGAAGCTCTATCACTCGGTAGGTATTTCAAAAAGTTTCTAAGTTATTGCAAAATAAGTCTATTTTAATTGTGACCTTAAATCACCCAAATATTTTAAGTTTCAGATATGTCGATTATCATTATCCTGATATATTTTTTAATGCGTTTTACATTGATATAGAAGAAATCAACAGAAGGATTTAAATAAGAAAACGTATAGATTTAAAGCTATTCATTGTAATTATTATAATTTTTCGTACCATCACTAATGCTTAAGTTTTTAAGATACGATTTTTTTTAAAGATTAATAATAAGAAAAATAAGATTTTCTTTTCTATGTTAAATGAGCAAAATAAGAATCTCTGTTTGAAGTAAAAACTAAAAATTCAATTATCTCGGAATTAATTTTTAAAGAAGTTCTAAGCGAACTTCGTTGTCAAGGAGATAATTTTCAAGAAACTCTTCAACGACATTCGATTTAGATTTAAGTTTTCCGAAAAAATGAACAATTTCTAATTTTTCTAAATTTTCATGCAGAAACAAAAGGCAACTATTGGAAATAAATTCGAAAGATATTTAAGTTAATATAAAAATGGCGCTCCAAGATAACATTGCCTATTGTTTTTTTGTTTAAGTGTTACCAACTTAAGAGAAGAAAAATTTTTATTTTTAATTTTAATTATTTTCAATTAATTCAAAAAGCAAATTCTATTATTTCAGGTCATTGTTCACTTTATCAAATTATTTTAAAAGTAGTGATTTTTTAAGTGACAAAGAAGAATCCGAAAAAAAAAATTTGACCTGAAAAATCAGGAAAAATTTTTTCGGATTTTTTTTTCCATTCAAAGTTATCTTCATACTCAGATATCTAAAATTTTCGCTTAATTGAAGAATTTTTTTTTTCATCAAACCTAGTAACCTGATACTCATCTCTTCAAAAATTCTGGTGACAAAAAAATAACATGATATTTTGTCAATACTAACAAACTATTTTATTTTTACTTCAGTATTTATTTATCTTTTTGTTGTTGTTATTGTTGGACTTATTTTTTGTTTTTTTTTAAATCTTAAAACACCCAGAGGTAAATTTTCTCTTGAAATTTCCTGTAGTGTTTTAATTAAATTTTCGTTGTTTTCAGAAAGAAAAAAAAGTCCTTAGAGCTAAATTGATAATTAAAAGTTAGTATGGAAAAAAAATTAAAGTATCGATTTTATTGTCCGGGTCATCGATAGAAAGATGATTCTTTTCTTTTTTTTCCATTGAAAATTGTTCTACTTTTAAATAAAAAATGATACTAATTCCTACCTGAATAACTCAAATTAGGCGTGATACAGTTCGAGAGTTATAATTTTAATAATAATAAAAAAAACAATCTGAAGAGTTCCCTTATTTGTAGAAATAAAAGAGATACTTGAATTCAAATCTGTAAAACAGGCTAAACAAAACAGAATTTTAAATTTTCACGAGTACTGATTTCTAGAAAAAATCATCAATGTCAACATTATCAGATTTTCAGACATTGAGAAAATTTTTTTTTTGCTTGTCAATGTCCACCTACGGGTCCGTAATTAAGTTACTACTTGAATGCTAGTATTGTCATTTAATTATCAACCGTATTCGTAAATAAAAATTATTTTAAAATTCCATAAATATACTTTTTATAAACAAAAAAAAAAAACAAAAAATAGGGCCAGACTTTTGAATAGCTAAAAGCTAATTTAAATTTTTTTAATTTTTAAATTAAAAACTACCTGAAAAATCTATTTGATAATTCAATTTTTGTTTAGAAATTAAAAAAAAAAAAGCTCTACTAAAAGTAATTTGATCTTAGAAATTATAATTGTTTATTGTTTCAAAAATTGAATTAAAATTTTATAAGAGAGTTTTATTTTTTTGGTTGGAATTTTAGTCGTCAGAAATAATAATAAATAGCATTATTTTTATTAGTGATGGTGGTAAGTAAGTAAGTAAGTAGTGGTAGTTTTTATTTTTTGTTCAATTTTGAATTTTTATCATATTTCGTAATATTATTTCTAATAAAATCATTCAGGTTTCATCGGAATTATTCAAAATTTTACGAAAGTTGTTTCTCTTTCGTTTCTTTTTTTTTTTGTTTTCTTGTGTGTATTTTGTTATGGTAACAGAATATATTTGTGATAGTTGATGAGATTTTTTTCTTTTCTTTCTTTTTTTTTAAGAGTCAAAATAATTTCATCCAAGAATAGAAGTTGTTCAAGATTTTGGTATTTTTTATAAATAAGATAAAAAATGCAAAATCAAAAAATAAAACTGGTTTAGTCTATCTTCAGTATTGCACATTTTAAGTATCTTGTCTTTTTTCGTTTCAAGTTTTTATAGAGAAAAAAATAAGTTTTTTTTTTTTTTTCAATACATTTAAAAATTTAATTCAATATTAAAAATTTATCTTGAGAAAACAAATTTCTCATCATTTGGTCTTGGTTTTACCTTTGTTAAAACAAAAATAAAAGATTATTTTTCTTTTCGATTTCAACATCTTCCAAATCTTACCTAGCTTTAGAAATAATAAAAATAGTAGAATTTCTATGACATATGTCTAAAATTGAGCAACAAACACATTTAGTTGTATATGTTTATTTTTTTAGTAGGAGAAAAAGTCATGTAAAATTTAGGCTTATCTTGTGGCAAAAATGTCTGATTAATTAATTAATTTTTTTTGCTGATATAAAAAATATGTCCTTTATGTTAATACGAATCCCTTATGTTAGAATTACATCTTTTGGGTGAGAAGTTGGACTGAGTAAAAAAAAGTTCAAAAATCTTGTTCACCTGGTTACATTTTAGGTTATTTTGGAGGATATCGTCATTATTTTCTATTTCTGTTGACTTGATTTCGATGTTAAAATGAAATTAATTTAGACTTAATTTTTCACATTAGGGATACTGCTCCTATTAAGTTTATGCATAGTTTCTAAAAATTTTCCAATGGTTAACGAATTTTACCGTTTAAACTTTTTGTGTACTTTCAATTTATTTTAATTGTAGAAAATATTTGAAAACTCTCGGCATTTTCTTTTTAGATTTCTCTTTTAAATAGGGTGATGTATTACACAGATAGTCTCCTTTGTAGATCCTTTAAGATTTTTGGCTAAAAATATAGTGAAATGAATAGCCCTCCTTAGAAGGAGAAGTAAAAAGAAAAGTAAATATATTTCTTTAGTATAAAAGTCATGAATTATCTGTTTTTGTTATGGGCTGTTTAAATACAATATATCCTCGATTTTATGAACACTGGTTGTAAGACATAATTCATTTCATAAAATGGATAGTTCATAAAATCGGAAAATAAAATGCATACATTTAAATAAGTATAAGTTTAAAACGTTGATTCTCTTTTTACTTCATTAAATTATCATAAAAATTCATAAAATCGAGGATATACTGTATTATATTTACAGTGATTGTTCATTTTAAAACATTCGTTAAAAATCAACCCAAGGCTTTGAACTTAAAATGACAAAAAAAGAAAGTAGATTTAAATATATTGAAGTTTAAATTAAAAATTATTTAAGTTTCAATGAATTGTACTTATATGATAAGGCAGATCAGATTAAATTCGGCAAAAAGGCAGAGAACTTCATTTATTTTAATAGAGACAAAGGCTAAATGAGATCAAACAAAGACAATTTAATCAAAGCACGTGTCTCAGGTGAATCATTTTGTAAATTTTGAATGGCATGCAAATGCTGAATTCAAATTTCATATTTTATTGAAGCAATTAAGTTCTCGAAAAGTAATCAGACTAAAGGAAGAGTTATTTTTTTTTATTTTTAAATGATCAAAATTTTTTTGATCAAGTTATTGTTTTTTTTTTTTTAAAGTTTTTAGTGGAGAGCAAAAAAATTTAAAAGTAAATAGTAAGATATATTTGCGAAGGGGGAAGCAAATTGATTTTTTTCGAATTTTTTTATTTTTCTTTAAATTTTAAATCGATATCGGAACTAGAAATTTATTCATCGGATTTAAAGAAGAAAAAAAATATATAGCTAAAAACACTTCTTCACTTAAATTAACTTTGCTCAGAAAGAAATAGGTATTAATTTTTTTCAAAAAAAAAATTTTTACTTTTGTCTTTTTTATTAAATTTTTTTCATGAAAAAAAAAATTGTTGGGGATCCATTATACTTAATTCTTTTTTTTTTAGGAGAAAAAAATTAACTCTATTTAAAATCAACAGTCAAATAGAAAAAAAAAAAAAGCTAAATTCAGAGAAAAATTGTCTAGTGGCATTTTTTTTTCTTCTATTTTCATTATTGCTCGATTTTCGGTTGTCAATGGATTTATTATAATTTTGAGAGAACAAAAAAAAAAAGAAATTCTCTTCTTTATTTTCAGTATTCAATATTCTTCACATGTTAAAGTGTAATCAAAAAATTTTAAAATCTACTTTTTTTTATTATTTTTCCGAAAAAAAAATCACTTTTAGATTCCACCTGAACATATGAAGAAAAGAAAAAAAAAAGAGGATCAAACTTATTTTTTATTTAATTAAAAAAAAAGAAAAAAAAGAATTTGCCAAGACTACTAAATAACTTATCAATCAAACAGGTTATCAAAAAAAAAAATTTTCAATTTTAACTTTTTTTTTTTAATTAAAGTTAAACAAATAAGTTTTGAAATTTATGAAATAAATTGATTTTTTTGTTGTTGGCTGAAAAGCTTCAGTAGTGGTTGATTCTAGACGGACACATCGCTAAATTAAACATTATTAAAGGAACTTAATAATTATAGGTTCTTGCAAATTCTTTAACACTCAAAAAAAAGAATAATCACAGTGGGTTTAAAGTGTCTGAAAGTAATTTTTTCTTTATTATTCTTGATAAATAGCCTAATTGACTTTGACTATTTACTTTATAGACATCTATTCTTTAAGAGTACATTTTTTCTTACAAAAAAAAAATTTTATTTGTTAAAAACTTAAGTTACAATCAAAAAAAGTTCAGGCTTATTCTTTAAAATAAAAATTGCAGTTTTTAATTAATTTAAAAATCAGTCCATCTCTGAACAAGTCTCTTCGATTTCTTATTACTATTTAGTTTCCGATGGGCCAATTAATCATAAATTTTAGCTTTTAAGAAGCACCCTAAATCTATGGGTCATTTAATTATGAATAAGTAAAGTTTTAAAACTCAAATAAGTTTACAAAAAGAGAAAGAAGGGTTGATTCGAGGATGTAAAAAGACAAAATATTATATTTTTATTGCTTTTTACAGGGTATCTATTGGTAATCAAACGTTACCATGGCCATAACTTATAATTATAGTTAAGATTTCAATACTTTTTCGAAAAGCTCATGATTATGGAATTTTCAAAAAAAAAAAATCTAGACAGGTTATTTGAATTAAATTAAATTGATACAAGTATCCTAAAGTACCGGAGTTCATCATAAATATATCTGGAAATTATGCTTAGCATAGATCCAAGGATAAATCCAAGATGATTTCCTAAAAGATAAATGGTATTTATTGATTGATTAGGAATAAACGGTTTCTTTTTTGTTGTTGTAAGAATCAATATCTGAATTTTTAAAAATTTTTAATAATTTTTTTTTTCAAATTTTTTTTATTTTGTTTTGTTCCTAGATAATTCCGTCCAATTTTTGTATATTTTTTTTGTTGTTGTTAAATTTTTATTTTCATGTTATTTTTTTTTATTTTGATAAATTCATTTCATTTCAAAAATAAGTAATCAATAAATCGTCAAAGAATGAGATCGAAGCCAAAAGCAAGAAGAATATCAACAGGTAAGAGCCAATTTCAAAATTGTATTATTTTTATATGAGAGAGTAGGAGAGATTTTTGTTAATAAAAGACAATAGCTAGGAGCTTAAAAATTAATAAACTTATGAAGAGAAAAAAAATAAACTGAATCATATCCATTAAAAGCGACCATAATATAAATCCTACGACAAGAGAGAGAGCGAGAAAAAAAAGAAAGAAAAACATAAAATTTAATTTATTCAAGCATCTTTTTATTGTTATGTTTCCATAAATTTTTTTTTGCTCAACTCAAGTTGAGTTGTTGACTTTGTTTGTTATTCTTTCTTGTCTTTTATTAAAAAAAGAAAAACTTCTATTTGTTTGCGAGCTAAAAAGAAAACTTTTTTAATATTTTTAACGTTTCTCTCTTGTCACCTTAGAAACCATCTTCAAAATTTGATTTGAATAATCATTCTGATAATGGAATTACTCTGCTCCAATCAAAAAAAAAAAAGAACAAAAATTCTCAACACAAATAAAAAAAAATTGACTTCTTAAATTTTATTAGGTCCTTGTCATGTCCTAGAATTAAAATTAAAAATCTTTTGTTTTTTTTTTTGTTCACTGTATGAATATGTGTGTGTGTGTGTTTGATCTATTGAATTCTAATTCAAAAAGTCATGAAAATTTCAATTAACAAATTGAAATCGAAAAAAAAAACAACTTAAAATTAAAAACAAGTCCCTAAGATTAAGTTACAATTGATTAATTGAAATTTTAGTTTTTAAGAAATAGTTATGATTTTATTCGTTTCGTACGGATTTGCTTAAGTTTTTGAACAAAAACAAAACAAAAAAAAATAAAAGTTGAAATTTTTTGTTATTAAGAGTTAGCCTAGACTTTTTTTGACTTATCTAAAAAAAAATAAAAAAAAAAAAGAGAGTTTAGATTTGACAAAAATGAATTTATCTTGATCTAATTGTGTTAACTTTTGATTTTTAAATATTTATTTTTTTTGTTGAAAAGTTTAAAAAACAAACTGAAGACGATACAATACATTTCATATCTTACAAGGTGATTTTTTAGAATAGTTTATCTATTTAAACAACTAGATAAGATTGCTTTAAGTTCGAGATTTTATTTTTTTTATAGGGAAATAAGTAACGTTCACTGATTATTTAACAAGTGAATCTTGAACAATTTTGAAGAGATTCATTTAGTTTTATCATTTTAAACTCTTCAATTACTCAATTTCTTATTTAAATTGGTTAACAAAAAAAATTGTATCTTTTACAATTTGCTCTATGATTCATCAATGAAATTTTGCTTAAAATATACTTGATAGTTTCTTTTTCACATAATCTAAGAGTAATCTTTAGAAGGTAAATATAAGCTTTTGACAATTAAACTACTTAGCAGGATTTGATACTTTAAAACTGAAAAGAAAATTACAATAAAACCTCGATTTTGTGAACGTTTGAATTTTTTATAGTCTATAAAATTGAGGTTAGATTGTATTGCTAATTTGTTAATTAAATCTAGAGACACTACTCGATGGTCCTTTTTTTATATTTTCAAATAAATGATAAAATATTTTGAAAAAAAAATGGACTAAACGATAGGTGAAATGAAAAGTAGACTCTCAGTATTCTTTTTAAAGAAAAGTCTTAGCTTTTATTTTCATCTCTAAAGATCTTATCAAATGTAAATTCTTTTTCTATTTAATCTAGCTTAGTAATAAACTAATAAGAAAAAATTATAAGCTTGATTTGCTAATTTTTTATTTGCACAACATGTTTACCACAACGTTTAAACTCATACTGAACATTTTAAAAAGCGTAATTTTTTCCAAATAAATGAGTTAAAAAACGATTGAACTGAACTAAAATCATCTTAAATGCGTAAGGTTTCCTAAATTTGCAATGAGTAATTTTTAACGCGCAAATGGAGGAAATTCTCATAATGCATTAAAATTTTTTTTCCCACATATTTTGTGACTGATCCGTCAAATAAACATAGGAATTTGTAGTAATATTTTGTGCACCCTTATGTTCGTTTTTAAAATCGACTTGATTGGTTGTTTCAAGTATTTTTCTTTAGTATGTCATTTACATCCCATGCACCATACAGTATAACCTGGTTAATCCGTCATAGTTCATCCAGAAATTGACATCCAAATTAACCAAATGTAACGGATTAGCAAGTTATTAGACTGTATTTTAAGTTAAAATGAAACTGAAGTTAAAAGCTTTTACTAAGGTTAAAATTAAGATTAAGACGCTATAGAAAATTAGCTGATAATTTTTGAGCTTTCTCAGTAATGATTGCAAAAACAATTTTTTAATGGTGATTTTTGTTAGATTCCATTTGGTAAATTGTATAGAAAGTAATACCATTTTATTTTTGAATGCTTTAAAAAAATATTTTAGGAAATGGGACGAGAAAGATTTTTTAGAAAATTTATCAAAGCCTTAGAACATAAAACCTTTAGGTTATTTATTAAAAGTCGGAAAATATAAATATATTTTTTTTGTCGAAACAAAAAAATTTATGATTTTTCTATCTTATCATACCTGAAAAGATTTGAAGAAAATTTCTCAACAAAAACAACACGAAAAAAATCATAAAAGTTTATGAATCTGAAGAGAGAGAGAGAGAGAAAGACTAGTTGTAAAAAAGAAAAAGCTTTAAGGTGATAATTAAGGGTGATTTATTTAAAATTAAAAAGACAAATATAAAATTTTTGTTATCATTTTTTTCAACAAAAATTCAATTAACTAATTGAAAGATGTTTTAAAAATTTTTCCTAAAAGATAACGTTTTATCAGATACCAACAAAAAAAAAATTTAAAGAAGGGACCAATTAAATTTTATTCTCTCTCTTAATTTAACAATGATAAATTTATCTCTTAACTAAACATTTTTTTTCTTAAAATTTGTCATTAAGATTTAACTTTTTGACTTACAATTTCGGTTCAAAAATTGAATAGATAATATTTAATTTTGCTTTAAAAAAAAATACAAAAAATAAATATTTAAAAAACCTAGTTAAAAAAAACTCTCTTTTTTTTTCAAGTAAAAATTTAAAAAAATAATTCTCCTTTTTGCTTTTTAGAATCTAATCATCACATAGACCAAGTCAATCAAGTATCTCCGAGCATGACACAAACTCAAAATAACCCGCCTGATGATCTACAACTTCCTAGTTTATTCAAAGTCGAAAACAACATTGTCAAGTCATCAGCATATGTTGAAAATGACACAAAAATTGAATCGTACGATGGAAATTTCAGTGAAAATTCCATACTTAGCAATTCTATTGAAGTGTTAGACTCAGATCAACAAACTAAAGGCTGGTTCGATTTTGATAAATTCCCTAAATGGTTGAGCTTAGTTAAAAAGAGTGACGATGCCGATAAAATTAATTTATATGCTATTTTTGTCAATAATTGTCTAGTGTTTAAAGCTTGTTCAGACTTGGAACAAGATGTCGAAATATTATTTGATTTCAAGGCTAAATACGAGGATGAATCGAGTGGTTATGACACTGAGACTGAAATGGAAATGTATAATAATAATCAAGACTTAAATGAAGCGGAAAATTATGAAAATGAAGCATCGAATTTAAGTGACCAAAGTAGCCTTAAGTAATTTTGTCAAATAATTGTAAAAAAAAAACAATTTTTTTATTTACAATTTTTTTTTATAAAAGGCGTAAATTTTATGACGAAGATCAAGAATCGACTCAGTCGAGTAAAATAGCTAGAAATTCTGACATATCATCATTTAGCGAACAGTATAACCTTTTAATACAAAATAAGAATGCTCAATTAAGTGAATATTTACACGATGCACAAAAGAAAAATAATTTAAATTCAAGCGGAAGTGATTCGGAGTCAAGACTTTTTGCTTGTCAAAGTTGTGGCAAATCATTTGCTTCGTCTAGTGGCCTTAAACAACATATGCATATACACGGAAGTGTAAAGCCTTATAAATGCGACGTAATTTTCTTTAAAAATAAAAAAATATTTTTTGGTGACTTAATAAACTTTTTTTATTTTTTTTTAAAACTAGATATGTTCAAAAGCGTATACCCAATTTTCAAATCTTTGTCGTCATAAACGATCTCATTCAGATTGTAAAACTCAATTTACATGTAAAATTTGTCGATCTCAATTTCAATCAAGCGGCGCATTAAATAAACATGAGTTAGTTCTATTTTATAAAAATTTTTTTTTTTTAATAAAAAATTTTTGTAAATTTTTTTTAATTAATAGGGTAACGTGTAAGGGTAAAAATAATGTAGCTAATAAATCACCTAAAACAAGTCCGACACCATCAAAACAAGAATTAAAATCAGTTGTGTCCAAACAAACTGAAATTCCTTTAATTACTAAACAAGAAAATGAAGTTAATAATTCAAATGATACAGCCTTGCCCAACTTGATTGA
Organism: Brachionus calyciflorus; assembly: GCA_002922825.1. Taxonomy (NCBI): domain Eukaryota; kingdom Metazoa; phylum Rotifera; class Eurotatoria; order Ploima; family Brachionidae; genus Brachionus; species Brachionus calyciflorus. The sequence continues at coordinate 126,196 of NTPY01000783.1, read as the reverse complement.
CGTTTTACTCAAAACCCAACAAAAAGCAAATAATCAACCAAATCAGAATATGAATACTTTACTTTGTAATTTACTCAAAGCAAATCCGTTGTGGTCACAAAATCAGCAACAACCCCAAGTTGGTAATTTGGCATTCATGTCATTATTTCAAAATCCAACTCAATTATTATTTCAATCACCACTATTTAACAGTTATTTCAATGGACGACAATCGTCACCAGCTGATTCATCAACACCAAATACAACACCATCATCGACTCCATCATGCACGCCCATCCCCAATGAGCCAATAAATTTAAGTAATAAAAAAATTACGGAAGAATTAGACAGTCCATTAGACTTGTCGAAAAAAATGCACGAGGAAAACGATTTAAAAATAAAAAAATTTGGTAAAAATGACCTTATTTTAAATGGAAATGATTTAATACAAAAATTGACTGAGGATAATTCATTGAAAAAAAAATCAAAAGCTAAACAAAAATTGAATTCAACATTATTATCGCCAACATCTCCAAGCGGTAATGTCAATCAATTCAAAGAAAATGACTTTGAAAGTGAGGCTGTAGTTGCCGACAATGAGACTAAAAATCATGCTAAAGATAAGCACATTTGTAAATTTTGTACTAAATCATTTCCACGTTCGGCTAATTTAACACGTCACTTGAGAACACATACTGGTGAACAACCATATAGTTGTCCATATTGTGAGCGTTCATTTTCCATATCGAGCAATTTACAAAGACATATTAGAAATATACACAATAGAGAAAAGCCTTTTCGGTGTTCAAAATGTCAACGATGCTTTGGACAACAGACAAATTTGGACCGTCATATGAAAAAACATGATCATGGTCAAATTACTTATCAAAAAATGGCAAGAAAAAATTTGAAAAAATTATCAAAAATAAATAGTTTAGAAAGTTCTACCGAAATAAATGACTGTTTGGATTTGAGTTCGAAAGTAGAGGGTTTTAATAAATTTCAAAATGTATCCCGTTCAGTAGAGGATGAAGAGGAAATTGAAGAGTATGACGAGGAAGAAGAGGAAGAGGAGTCCGAAGAAATATCCGAGGAGGATATTGAGGATGATGATGAAACAGATATGCTTAAAGTAGATGAGCTTAGAGATAATAACATTAACTATAAAATTGAGAATGATGTTTTAGTTTCTTCATAAATGAGCTTAACAAAATGACAAATTAAAATTCAATAAATCAAAAAAACGTCCATGTTTTTTTTTTTATAAAAAGTATTAAATTTTGTAAATAATTTTTTTTACTTGTTTCTAAACAAATAATCTGATAATTATTGAGATTCTTTTTTTTTTTGTTTTTATAATCAAATAATTTAAAGTTTTGAACTTTTTTATTTTAGGAAATAAAATTTTTTTTTTCATGTGCACCTTAAGTCAAAAAAAAAAAGAGAATTAAGAGAATGACTTTTTTTTAACCGTCCAATTCAATTTTATTTTTAATTTTAAAGAATTTTTTTTTATTAAAGTTTTAACAATTGTATTCAAATTTACATTCCTTTACATGGAAAAAATTATCTTTTTTTCTTTGAATTTTTTTATTTTTTAAGTTTACTGAGTTTAACTGAGTTATTTAATAAAATTTTTAAAAATTTTAATTTTTTAATTTTTAATATATTTAAAAAAAATACAAAACAACTGTTTAAACTTCTCTTTTTTGGGATTACTGCACTGCTATCAATTTTAAGTCGTACTGTAGCTGTACCGTTGCGTAACGTGCCAGCGTACTATACTAGCGTTTATACTGAAATTAGAAAATACAGCTGAGTTGAGAATTTTTTGAATACAATTGTTTTTTTAAATTTAGACCTGGTAGAATTTTTTCGCTTAAAAAAATAGTAAATTTTTTTGGTAAGGTTCCCCAAATGATAAACACTAGTTTACTAAAGCTTTTCAATTCATTAAGTAACAAAAAGTTAGAAATACTAAAATTACAAAAGCTATTTTCAAAAGAAAAAGTAATTTTCCAAAAATAATTTCGAATCAGCTCTCGTTAATGGGAACTTCGATAAGATGGACTTTTTGAACTTAAACGGAAAATTTTGACAACCTAATTTTACTTTCCATGCAATTAAAGTTCATTAAATCGAACAAAATTAACTTTTCCAAAAATTTCGGATTAACGAGAGTTTTCTGTACAATTAATTTTCAAATTTTTTTTATTCTAGGTAAAAAATGTTTCTTTTTCAAATGTTTTTAAAATGAATAACTTGAGTCCAAATCTATCATAATTACGGGGGGCATACAGGTTTCGAAAGGACCAAAAACAAAACTAGGGTTTATGGTTTGGAAACCTTAATTTTTTATAGAAAAATTCGATTGTCAAAATATTAGAAATAATAAAGTAAATTTTTCATGTCTCAGGTAATTTTTTTTTCTAATTTTAAAATTGATCATGGTTTAAATTTTTTTGGAAATTTTTTCAAGAATCAATATTTTATTCAGTGTATCCACAAAATGTCTCTCATTTAGATGTATTTTCTTATTTCAGTATAAACGCTAGTACGATACGCTCGTACGCTAGGGTACGGTACGGGTACGACATAAAATTGATAGCAGTGCAGTATTTATAATTTCCTGCCTTTTGTGCATGCAAAAAGATACATCAAAGTTTTATTTATTAATAATGATAAGTTTGCCAAATTTTTGTGGTAATTAATTTTTGTGGATTTTTTAATTTTAGCTTGAAATTCCGATCTTTAAAGATCTTTTATTTTTTTCTAAATAAAAATTTTGATTGGTTTATCAATCACTAAAATTAATTTTCTTTTTTTGAAAAACTTTGTTTTAAATTTGATAATTTTTATCATGTTTTTCAAAAGCCTATTGGTTAAGACAAAATTTCACTTTAAAAAAAAACAATACACTTGAAAATATTTATTTAAATATTTATTATTATCTTACTAGAAATAGTTGTCTAAATTCATTTTAAATTTAAGTTTTTTTTCTTTACTTTCGTTTAAACATGAGCTGACATTCTTGCCAAAATTTAACATTAGTAAATAAAAAAATTACAAAATTAAGGCTATGATAAGAAAAAGACAAGACACTAAGCGCATTTAGAATTAATTCACCAGTGGGTCTGCCAATCAGTTCCATATACCAATAAGCAGTTACTATTGAATAGGGCAATGATGAGCAAAAGAACATTAGTATTAGGGCTACAATCGTATAAGTTAATGTTTTTGATTTTTCTTTGCGACGTTTCGATACTAAACCCATTTGTTGAACCGGTTTCAAAGACTTAAAGATTAGTAGAGAATTTATTACCAAAAGTATACAAAAAGGAATTATTGAGTACAAATAAACATGTACCTTTGAAAAGTAAAATAAATTTCAAAAACTTTTTAAAAATATTTTTTTTTTCTTAAATTACCTTATGCCAAAATGGAATGTAACTAATATGATTAAAAAAGAACTTAGGACTATAACATCTTACTATTTCAGTTCCATTTTTATTATCACTATAGCCATTTAAAATCAATAAGTGAGAATTAACTATGAATATGAATAAGCCTACTATGAAACTTATTGTAGCTGTGTTTTTACTCGTAGAATATATTTTTCTCCATGAGTTGATGCGGACTTTTAAATAACGGTCTACGGATAGACAAACCTATAATGAGGAAAAATTAATTAAATATCATAATAGTTTGTATTTTTGGCGATAGAATAATGTAAGAAAAGTTGATACATAAAAAAAAATTGAGACACTTTAATCCCAGTAACTTGATCTGATGCGAGATTTTTTATAATCAAATATGATTTCACTTACTTGTAAAGTTAAGTGAAGTTAAACTTTAGTTTTGATTACAATTTAAAACCCTAAACAAGCGGCTTCAACAATTAGTTAGTTTCTAAAGATGAGTAAAAAAATGTTCTAATTGTTATCAAAAATTGAAATGGTCATCTAGCCGCAACTATCGGAGGCTTTTAAACTCACTCAAAATCTTAGACTGAACAAGAAAAATTTAATATATACTAAGTTGCATACTAAATTTTTTTAGCAACTATGTTATCAAAATTGCTTGAAATTCAAAAACAATTTCAATAATTTCGTTATTGAATTTATTACCCACCCCTTGTTATCTGACAACAAATGATACACTGAGGAAAATAAAAGGTTTCAAATGGAGTAACTCAGTCAATATAAATAAAACCTTGTACAAATCTCTTATAAGATCCTTATTTGACTACTGCTTCATAATTCTAAATACCGGCACACAAAGAATAAAAAAAGATCTCCAAATTTTTCAAAAAAAATAAAAAATGATACCCCATAATATCAAATGATATCACCTGATCGCTAATAATATCTAATGATGCTAGCGAATCACTGATATCAGATGATGAATGTTAAAAATTAAATTTTGACGCAACAAATAAAATTGTCAAACATAATGTCAAAAGCATTATTTTTAAAAATCTTTATGACTTAATTCAAAAATCAGATTAATAAAAACGTCGATTTTAAGATTAAATCTGGGACTCTTATTATAATTTCAGATAAATATCCGATAATAAATTATTCACACAAAAATTTACCGTAAAAATTCTACTAAAACTCTTCAAGAGAGTAATGTCGATTAATGCTATTACTCTAATTGAAATTTTCTTTTATTCTATATGGGAAAGAATTTATAAAATTCAAAATTACTACTCCTTTTCCATAAAGAATAAAAGAAAATTTCAATTATATTAAAGGCAGCTTTTTCGACACTAAGAATCCTAGGAAATTAGAAAACCAAATTATATGGAATTACAGTCGAACCTCGCTAATCCGGCTCAATTGGCAATTTTAACTAGATTTTTCAGCATTTTCGATTCACCGGGATTAAAACACTCCACCAATTGAGCCCGATTAACGAGATTCCAGTGTATTACTTTTTTTATTAGTTAAGGAAAAGCTAGAATATTTTATAGGTTATGAAAAAAAAAATTTGAATCCTTAAAAAAAGCGCACCACACCTATTTTACGATAAACAACGCAACCGGATGCGTCTTCCATATTTTTCAATATTTTCAAATTTTTAAGATAGAATATGAAAGAGTGTCTAAAAAGCTTCTAAATGATACCCCAAAAATTTACTAATTTTAAAAGTAATTTTTTTGATAATTTTATATTTATTAGAAAAGCGCACTGCCTACGCACCTCCAATATCTTTCACGTCATCTAATTCAATTTACACTGCAATAAGTATCATTTGAAGCTTTTTTGATGCTCTTTCATAAACTTTCATAAAAGTTTGAAAATAACGGAAATCGCACCCGGATGTGTTATTGTAAAATGGAAGGGTAGCAGGGCCGGCGCCACGTGTGTGGCGGCGTGGCGGCCGCCACTGCGATGAAAAAATTTCAATTTTTTTTAATGAAAAAATCTATCTTTTTTTAATTAATTTATATCTAATTATGAAAATGCGAACCTACCCTTAGGGTAGGTTCGCATTTTCAACGATCCTAAAATTTTTGGGTTCTAAACCTTAGTCTTTTTTAATTTTAATGTTGTGATAGAAAATCAACTATTTACTGTTATAAAATTTAATTTTTTCCTTGCATATGATTGGCATTTAAGAAGCTTACCAATATCCATGCACTATATTGTAAACAGAAGTATTGTAAAAATACACAGATTTTACACCACCACCAAGATAGAGATTCGTGGACGAAATCAAAAAATGCATTTAAAAAAATGTCTAAATTCCATACGGATATACCAAATATGTCATTAATACAAATCAACATTATAAATTTAAAAGTCGATATGTTTTTCAATGCTTTTCTCCTACACACCATATAGGCTAGCAAATTACCAATTATACCAAATACAAAAAGTAATAATGATATAATTCCCAAAGTTTTATTGAGAAAATTAATTGTATCATTTAACATTTTTTGAAAATAATTTTTTTTCGAGAGTGTATTTTAATTAAGTCGAAAAAAATTTATTGTACATTTTAAATTTTAAATTTTTATTAAATTAAAACGACGGATAAAAATCTCAAAAAGCAAATTAAGTAGAGGAAGTATAAGGTTTACTTATTTCTTCTAAATTTTTCTATTTTGTTATTGTTTGATTTCCTAGAGTGAAAATAGAACGATGATGCGAAATAAATTAAATAATGGAATTTTTTTAAATTTTTAATTGGGTTTTTTCGAAAAATTTGAATAAATAATTTGATTTAATAAAAAAAAAAAGAGAGAGATTATTTTAAATTTCTAATAAAGGATTTATTTCCTTTTCTATTTATTCATTTAGAAAAAAGACTCACTTAAACTAATCTAATTATTTGGAAATTTGATATCGGAAAAAAAAAACTGAAAATTAAAAAAATTAAATTAGACACTTTAATACAGCTAGAGATTTATTAAAGAAAGTTACACACTAATAAAATTCAAATAGAAAAAATGCTCGAAAATTTTCGAAATTTCAATAAAGCTTCTTATTGAACAAACGAAAATTAATAGAATATTTCAAGAAATTTCAAGATATGTAAAATTATTATTAAACAAAATTTTATTAAATTAAAAATGGCTTAATTAAATTTTATCTTCATTTATCACTTTATTTAAAAATCTTTTTTGTATATTTCAATCTCAGACACTTAGGATGTTTTCTTATTTAACAATCTATTAAGCTTTTTAGGTATCTAAAATTATTGAAAAAAAAAATTATATTTAAAGCTCTTTTTAAATATGTCTTATGCACGTTTTAATAACGTTTGTCTTGATTTTCAATATCGCTTTAATCCAACATTAAAATATAATTTATTTAAGAGGAACTGAGACCTATCTTTGAATAGACTTTTTCAATTTACTGTCAAATAAAGCGACGCTACATCTTTTAAAGTGCTTTTTACAAAAATTAATCTAATTAAAATAAACTTATTAAAATTTGATCTAATCTGTATAATGAACATGGCTTAACTTTCATTTATTGATACTGAAATGCTATCAATTTTATGTCTTACCGTAAGGAAATGTATCTTTGCGTATCAGCGTAGCACACATAGAGACAAATTTTTTTTTCCACAGACTTAATTTATATTTTAATTTTTCGAAAAGTTTCAGCCTTTGGTCGATTTTATCTAGTAAATATTTTTGAAATTTTGAAAAAAAAAATTTATCCGCTGGTAACCTGGGACTCTAGGCTACGGCCAAGTAGGCAACGATACGGCTACGATGGCAGCAAGATGTCGATCAATTAATAGGTCACTTATTACTTGGGCAATTTTACGAGATTAATCAGAATCTGTTGGATTTTTTACTCTATCTTATTTCTGATTTGAAGAAATAGTAAAAAAAACAATAAATAATTTAAAATCTCATTTTTAAGATTCTGATTAATCTCGTCAAATTACCCTAGATTGGACATCATCACCATAAATTTTCTATACTGTAAAGTCGGAAGGTATTAATGATATAGATTGACAATCTTATAAAAAAATAGAATTAAAGCTTATTTTATCATAAATAATATTAATCCAATTATTCTTAAGACAAATTTAAGATAAACAAAATAGAAGCAAATATTTCTATATTCATTTGATGAACATGATCTAAAAAAAATTTTCTAAAATCAAAATTTAAAACTTGAAATTTTCAAATCTTACATAAATAAAAAATGCAGTTTTCAGATGTTTTAGATGCGCAAATCGAAGCTTATGCAAATGAACAAAACATTCGCTCAACCGAACCATATCCTCGAATATCTAAAGACAGATCTCAAACATTTTCATTGTACCTAAATTCCAAAAATGAAGACTCGAAAATACAAGACCCCATGTCAAATTCAACTGGTACTAAAATATCCTTGCTTACATCAGAAAAACATTCAAGCTTAAAGCAATTCAGCCAATTGGAAAAAATTAGCCTTAAAGAAATGCATGTAAATCAAATTCATTATGGAAAATATTTAATTTGTCGCATAATTGAAGTTCCATTTTCGACTAATGCAAAAAATTTGCTAATCGAAGACGAAAATGAAGAAATAGAAAACCTTAAGGTCTTTAATTACAATCCAAATTACGAAATTTCAAAAATATTTGCTAAAAATAATATTTTGATAATTAAAGAACCTTATTTAAAATTATTAAATTTAGATAATCCTGACTTTTACATTCATGTCGAATCTTCAAGCGATATACAATTAGTTTATGATCATAATATTGAAAAATGGCAAACTTCCGAATTTGATCTTACTTTTGACGAGCTTAATTTAATGGGCAATCAAAGCTTTTCGAATAAAGACTATGAAACAGCCGTTAAATTTTACACGTTAGCTTTAGTAAAAAATTTAGATTCTAAGGCTTTGAATAATCGAGCTGCAGCCTATTTGAATTTAAATAATTTTTATCAGGCTTATAAAGATTGTACAAAGGCCTTAGAGCTTAATGCCCATAATGAAAAAGCTTATTTTCGTTTGGGAAAATCTTTATACTTCATGAGACAATTTGAGAAAGCGTCTGATGCTTTTAAAAATTGTTTAGATATTAATCCAAAAAATGAAGAAGCTTTGACTGAATTATTACGGGTAACTGATAGAATCAGAGAAAGCAAATATGGAGAATATGATATTCGGAAATTAATAAAAGACTGTAGGGATAATGTTCTCCGTCATGATGTAGCTGATTTTAAATCAGATTTATTAGAAATATCTTTAGAAAATAATAAGCGTGTACTCAAGGCTAAATCTAATATAAAACGAGGCGATTTGTTAATAGGATCTAAAGCAGTTTCTATAGCATATCAAAAAGAATATAAATCAAAAATTTTAGGGATTAATTTAACGATCAAAAAAGTCGACACATCGCCTAAAGCTCAAAATATTTTAAATTTGATTAGTAAAGCTAAGGATGATCCGTATATTTTAAAATCAATTTACGATTTAGAATCAGAAAAAAATTCGGATTTTTTGGCTAATAATTTTATTTTAGATATTTCTAAAATTGAAAAAATTGTCACTTTTAATTCAGTTCAAAGTGAACCATTAGAATTTTTCGGCAATTTTAAACCGGAACCTAATGACTTAGAGGATAACTCAGGTTTCTGGATTTTGCCTTCTTATTTAAAGCATTCGTGTCTACCAAATACTAAGCGATTTTATTTTAATGATGTTGTTTTAGTTTACGCTAGTGAGGACATAAAACAAGGTGATTTAATTACGACAAGTTATGTTGAAAATGTCGAACCATTCAGAGAGAGAGTTCGTATTTTAAAAGAATTTGGTTTTGATGATTGTAATTGTGAGTTATGTCAAATAGACCGTGAAGATCCATTGACTTCGACTCGAGATTCTTACATTCTTGAAATACGTGATCGAATTAAAAAATTAGTTGAAGATGACTCAAAAGATGTAAGTGAAGGTCTTAAGTTTTTCGACACAGTTAAAGACATGTATAAAAATAGGTCCAAGTATCGTTATGGTTTAGCCTTGCCACTTTTATATTGTGGAGCATTGTTTAGAAATAAAGGAAAATTGGATAAGTCAGCAAAGATCTACTTGGATTTATTCGAGTTGTGCAAAGATTATCAAGAAAAAATGGCTGTCTATGGTCTTGTCGAGGCCATTAATGATTATTTCTTATGGTTCGATATGGATAAAGCAAAAGAGTGTTATAAAAAATGGAAAAATTTTTCTATTGGACATAATGAGTATTTTATGCATAGATGTGATGCCAAAATTATTGATTATGAAAATATTTATCAATTATTAGAGGAAAAATAGATTTTTTTTTTCAAATAAATGTTTTAGTCGTTATCATTTTTTTTTCTTAATTCAAGCCCTTTCGAATTTTACATTTCTACGATTAAATTTTTTTAGGGATATATTTAAACAAACTAATCTACCTGGGTTGAATAAACATAATCATCAATTCGAATTTCTTGAAAAAAAAAATACGATAATAAAATGCTATTTTAAATGGGTTCTAAAACTAAGGTTGTTTAGTTAAATTTATTTGATTTTAACATTTTGTAGTACAAATAAGGAGATTACACTCAAAAATAGTCAATAAATAAACTGACTCTAAGTCTTAGCTTTAGTTGTCAGCATCTAGAAGCTTCTAGCCTTTTGAAAACATGAAAAATAGGTGACCAAATATTTAAACATATTTTTTAATAAATTTCAATATGTGACCAGTTACATAATTACCGTACATATTTTCTCAAATAGAAGTAAGTTGCTTCTTTTTAATTTAAAAATTTCATTTTATTTGAGTTACCATATTTCCTCAAATGGAAGTAACCACAAATAGAAGAAAAGTGCTACTATTTGAAGTAAAAATTTCATTTTATTAGAGGCAATTTTAATTATTTTATATGTTTTTTTATAAAAGAAAAATAATTGAAAAAAGCAAGCTAACTTTATTCTGAGAAAATGAAATTTTCTGTTTCGAATTAAAGAAAAAAAAACTGAAAAAATCGCTTTTATTTGAGGTGCTTTTTTCTTCAGAAAAACTTTCAAATACAAGAAATCCTGTATTGACCGCGCTTGCTTGTATTTGAGGAAATACATTAGTTCCCAATACAAAATCATAACTGATACGACTAAAGAATAAAAAGTGGTTTTATTTCTACAATTTCAAGAATTAATTAATAATTCTAATCAATTATATAATCTTAGTTACGAGTGAATACAATAGGTCATCAAAATTTTTGATTACAGTCATCTCGGGTTTATATCAACGCTTTGGTGATTCAAATAAAACCTGAAACAATTGAATTATGAAAAAACCGAGGATATTTTATATTTTATTAAATACGGTTGGTAATTACTCTGTTCAATTAACCAGTCGCTGAATTTATTTTTTAAAGATCAATATAATTTATCCTAAGACATGCTTTATTTTTATTTCTAAGAAAATTTTAAATATTTTTAAAAAACGTGACTATGAGGCCTTGCTTTTTATATCATCAGTATTTTGATTACAATAAAACGTATTTGCGTTCTAAATTTTAAAATAAAATTGCAATAAAAATTTAAAGAAAAAAGTTAAATAGATTAAAAATCTCACATTTCAAAATACTTTTCTCTTGTTAAATACGTAAAGCTATTTTTTTAAATTATAAATTAAAAATTTGGTAAAAATTTTAAGGTAACACTTTGTTTTTTTTACAATCTAAATACTCGCAGTTTTATTTTCTCAATATTAATAGTTTTGTTTACACACGTGAAAAATTCAAACTTAATTTGATATGTGTTTTTCTTGAAATAAAGGAGTTATGTAAAAGATAAAAAAGTTTCAAAATATTTGAAGCTCAAGTATGCAAGTCACAAATCAGAATCAAATTATAATTTGAATTCTTTCAATATTTCAATCTTAATTATTTCATTCAATTTTTAAATTGCGTTATAGGCGAAGAAAATAAGAGATTAGAAAAAATTTTTATTTCATCAAATTAAAAATTTTTAAGTTTTATAATTTAAGAAGTATAGGATTTAGAGAGAGAGCATAATTTTTTTTTATGTTATTTGAAAAATTTAGACTCAATCGAATCATAAAATATATTTATTTGTAATGTATTTGTAGATTAAAAATGGGCAAATTTTTATCGAAAATATCAAGGCTAAGCTAGAAAAATTTAGATTACAAACAATTAAGAAGATTCGTAATCAAATATTTAATTAAGGTCAATACATTTTTAGATCTTTCTTTGGTATTAAAATTTTAAAATCCTTTGGTAAATTTATCATATTTTTTTTGTTTCTAATTAACAAAAGCTACATTTAACAATGAAAATAAGATACATTTTCTCTTTTTTTTTATCTATTCTATTAGGTTAATTTTGATTACTAAAATAATTGTTTTGAGCATTTGAGCCTCATTTTTTTAAAGTTTCTATATAAATTTTGGAAATTTTAATACCTTGCTGATGTAGGCATAGTTTATTCTTATTAAATTTTAGACTAATGTCAGATTAATTTTTAAAAGAAAAATTCGTCGAGGAAATAGTCTTGACATTTTATTTTATAAAGAAAATTGATTTTTATTTTAAAAATTCATAATGAAAACTTGAATAAGCCTTGGGACTAAAAATTATTGAAATCTTTTTTTTTCGAATGATTGATCATTTAAATAAATAATAATCTAGAAGATTTTCATTTAGAATCTAACAAATACACTGATTCCAGAAAGTTTTATACATTAGCTTTTTTTGCATATTTTCGTTAAAATAAACCAAATTTTGTGGGATCACCATTTTAATAAGCTCCAAAAGTTTTCTTTTTATTATTTTTAGACTATTTTTAACAGAAATAACTCAAATCTGCCTATAAAATTGATCGATTCTTAAATTTGAAAAATTTAAGTATTTTATTTAAAAAAAAAACTGAGAAAATCGATTTTTATCTTGAAGTCGTTTTTCCATATTTTTCGCCAATTTGATACATTAAGAAAAAATACTTAAATGTAAAGAATTAATAAATTTTATGTTTAATCCTTAAAAATAATAAGAGTTCTAGGCAAATTGGAGTTATTTAGATGAAAATTATCAAGAAAATTTTTGGAGCTTATTAAAATGGTGATCCCACGAAATTTCGTTTATTTTAACGAAAATATGCAAAAAAAGCTAATGTTCGGGAACGACTGTATAATTAAAAAAAATATAAGAATCATTTAATCACACTTACCGATCACGCTATTCTTTTTCCGCTATCATAATCTTATTTCAATAGTTTTTAATTTAATTTTCAACATACCAAATTTTAGTTTTTTCATAACAATTTTTTTTTTCGATATTAAAAAATTTTAACAGAGACTTCATTTAAGTTTTGTTTTCAGTTTTTTTAAGAGACTAATTTAAGAAACTTTTCTACTCATGGTGAACATCTTTACATAAAGATTTTTTACTGATCACGTGATCTTATATTTGACTAGCACCCAGTGGCGTAGCCAGGGGGTTTTAGCCTGTGCTTGAGCCCCCCAACTTAAAAAAATGGGTGGACTCAGCCCCCCCCCCTCATTCTGAAAAAAACTTTTCGAAATTTCTTGTTAATAAATTAAATATTTCTTTGCATCGAAGTAAAATTTTTCTTATTTAAATAAAATTTAAATTTGTTACTGAATAATCTCTGAATTATTAAATTTTTTGTAAAAGTTTTTTTTAAAAGTTAAGATTTTCTCAAAATCAGTTAATGATAAACTTATGTATAAAAATAAAGCAAAAGTTTGTGATAAAATTGTTAAGCCGCCTCAAAATTTTGACAGTAACCGTAACCAAACATTTATAAGTTGTGAATTACTGAAAAAAACATGAGATACGGATACGGTGTTTAAGATTGACGATACATTTAAATAAAACAAACTTTTTGTCTAGAATTTTTTTGGATTTTGATAGTTTTTTGTGATTAAAAGTTTTGCCCTTGATTTGCATTCGTTGTTATGAGAAGAGACAACTTTTGTGCCGATAGTGTTTTCTTTTTTTCCTCAACTTTTTCTTTATTTTCTCAGTTAAATAATAAAAAATATATTGATTTAATTGATTGTTTTTTTTAATGGAAAGGAAAGGAAAAAGTGAGGAAAGAATTAGAAAGAAAAAGAAGGTACGGGCAAGAGTTGAGAAAGCAAATGTTGACAAGTTGGTTTTAATTTAGGTTTTATTTCTTAAATGATAGGGTTTTTTGTATTTTTAAAAATAGGTGACTAAAATTTAAAAAAAAAAATATTCGTGTATTTTGTGTGGCTTAAACAATCAAAATATTAATAAAAATTTATGATCCCCCCCATTCGAAAAATCCTGGCTACGCCCCTGCTAGCACCAAAATTTTAATTTTAAATTTTTTTTTATTATAGACCTTGATTAAAAAAAGGCCATATTTTCGGTAAAAATAAGCTACATATCTTCTCTTAAAGGCTAAATAAAGACTTTAAAAAACTAATTAACAGCTCGTTACTCCCATACTTACAGCACTGCTACCTGTATCTTTACCATTAAACAAATGGTTTAAACTCATTTTAAATTTATTATTCATCATTTTTCTGTAATAAGTCGACAATTTTTCCGAAATAATCCAAGGGCGAGACTGTTTTAAATATTGTTCTACTGACTTTTTTTATGTCGATTGTAGTCGACTTGAAATTTTCGACATCAAAAAAAAATTGAAAATAAGTTTTTTACCAAAAATATAATTTATTTAAAAAAGAAAAGGGTAAAAAATCAATTTCTGTGAGTTAATTTAAAAGCTTAATTTAATATGATGAAACTTTAGGACTCTGCATTTTCGTAGATCTAAATGACATTTGATTATTGAAAAGCCCAGTGAGCTTTGTAATTTGGTATGTTAAAATTGGCGATAATTAGTCTTTGAGAGATGATTTTTGATGGATAAAAATGACGTTTTCGCAACTTTGACAAAAAATTAAATTTTTTAAAAATCAAATTTAGATTTAATAAGGTCTATGCTGCATTTGAATTCGGATATTTCCTAAAAACTATTGACTTTTTTTATGAATAAGAATTTTTATACTTTAAAAAAATTTAAACAAGTAATATTAATCAAACTAAATCAGTGTTTTTGATGAGTTGGTTCAGACAGAAGTATAAAAAATTTTATACCATAAGATATTCCCCATTCTAATTTTTTTTATGAGCTCAAATTAATAATAAAATGCAAAAGAAAACATTTTTGGGTGGAAAATAGCATTGGTTATCTAAAGATTAATGTTGTTTTTTTTTTACATTCGAATTGAAACATTATTGATAAAATTTTGAAATTATAATTAATTTTTTTTTTAATAAAAAATGATCAAATTATTCGGTGGCAAATTTTTAAAGGTAATTATTATTCATAGAAGAAAGAAAAAAATTCTAATTGATTAACCTAAAAATACAATTAAGTCTTTGAAGACCCGGGTCAACTAACCGAAAACATTTTTTAATAATTTTTTATTTTTGAATTTTTTTTTTGGGTTAAATAAATAACCAACAACAACAAAAATCAATTATCGATTAAATTCAAACTTTCGATTTCAATGCTTTTAATACCATTAAGCGAAATACATTTGAAAAGAAGAAAAAAAAACAAGGTTAATTTCAATAACACAAAAAAGAAACATAATTTTCTTTAATAATCATAAAATATGCAAAATTGAAACATTTTTCATTTGCATTTAAGTCGAGCTAAGGACCCGACTTGAGACTGGGTATATTTAGATTTTGCTGTATAACAAAATTAAAAAAAAATTTTAATGTTGCTAAAGCATCTAATTTTCTTTCTTTTTTTTTGATATCTAAACATTATTATAATGAATCTTTCTTTTAAAAAAAAATATGGAGTCGTAAAAATTCATTTATTTTCGTTGTTTTTTTTTTGATCGCGAAATCCTTTAAAAAAAATTTGAAAGAATTTACAGTATTTGTTGAAATTTAGATATGAATATTTAACCTTGAACTTAGACAAATTTTTTTTTTCGACTTTTTTTTTTAATTGAAGTCCTCTCAAAAATGTCAATGTTAACGGCACATTTTTCTAATTTATGTATGACACCGGCAATTGTTAAAAAATTGCTAGGTTTTAAAGTTAATCCGACGATATTGAACGATACAACAACGACGACTAATAGTAATAGTATTTCGTCGCCACCACCGTCTAATTCGTCGTCAATGTCCGATATGCGTTCGTATTCGCCATTCGATTCTCAAGATTCGAATAGTAGTTGCTCAAATTTGCAACAATTATCAACGAATAATAATAACAATAATAATATGAATCAAAATTTATCCAATCATAATAAAATGTGTGAAAAGGCCATAAGAGCTCTAGTTAAAAAACTTAAAAAGACACCAGGAGCCCTAGAAGAATTAGAGAAATCAATTGCTAATAGAGATTCTAATACGAAATGTATAATTTGTCCAATAAAGTAAGAATTTTTCTAATATTTATTATACTCTTTTAAAATCCCCATTTTCCGATATTAAATAAAATTTTTTCAAGTTTAGTACAGAAAAAGCCTGTCTATTCACTCCCTTCTCTCCATCACATTAAATTTTATTTTTCTTATAATTAGATCATAATAAATAAGCTTATAATTTTAAGATGTATTTTATTTGTCTTGAATAAATTAAATTGCGTATTTAGAAATAAAAAATTTTAGATTTTTCTTTGAAAATGGACTTAAGGTTTACGATAAACAATATATGTTTTGATCATGATAAAATTAAAGAAGGGTCTCTGAAGTTTATTTCTATTAACCCATTTCAATTCAGCATTTTTAGTGCTATTTTTTTACGGAATAAATTTTTTCAAAAGTTTAAATTGCTACATCCAACAAAACAAAAAATTATTTTTTTTCCCAATGGAACAATTTTTCCAGAACTGAATTTATGTTGAGTTAGTTTGAATTAAAAATTATTCTGTTCTCATTAAAATAGTGCTTATTTAGTATTTATACTAAATATAATTTTTAAGCAGTGTTCAAATTCATCACCTGGAACTTTTATTTCAAGTCAAAATAAACTGAAAATTATCAAATTTCTGGTGATAGACAAATAAGGTAGCAAAAAATTTTTCATATTTCGCTGTAGCAAAATTGTTACATTTTGCAACAATTTGAAGCTAAAAGAAAAGTAGAAAAATAAAAAAGTTGTATCAAATTGAACGAATTGAAATGAACTTCACAGCCCTTTAAAGAAGAACCTAATTAGTATTGATATTTTTGCTTTAGAATTGATTTATTTTAGAGGCAGTTTTGATCGTTTACGCTTGAATAAAAATCCTGGATGTACAAGAGTAATGAGTTAACTTTTGAGAGCTTATATGCATTTAAATTAGAAGAGCCTTGAAGAAATATTGATTTTTATTTTTAATAAAGTCCTTTGTTTTAGGGTAATAGATTTAGAAAAATAGTTAATACGAATTGCATCCAGTAAGCTTTTTTACAAAAAAAGAAATAACTGAATTTAAAACATTGGTGCAAAGGTTTTAAGCAACTGAAATACCTTTGCAAACATTTAAAGCTGAAAATTCGGTTATAGTAAAGCAAAGATTAGTGAGCAAAAACTTTTTATATGAATGTATTTTAAACATTAAAAAATTTTATATTCTCTAATCGGCTCTAACGTCCAGTTCCTCCATTCAATCACTCGAATCATTCGACTACCACCACGCCGAATTTTTGATCCGAATTGAATTTTTCTATAAATGGGTTTTACTTTATTGTAAATTTTTCATTGAAATTGTAAAAAAACGAATATTTAAAATTTTAAATAGCACTATATTATTTAAATTAAAAAGTACCAAATTCGAAATAAAAAATATGACCTTCATGTTAAAAGCAAATGAATAAGTAAATAAGTAAAGTGTTGCTAATCTCTTAATATTTTGTGGATTGAATTAGATTTAATAAAGCTAGAAGATTTATAAGAAATTTTAATTTAAGTATTTTTTTCAAAAAATAAACTTTTACTTGAATTTTTTCCTTGAAATTACATAAATATTTTTAAGTTTTATTAATTAATATAAATTAATATTTTTACGCGATTTGCAAGATGTCAAAAATTTTTGCCATGCCAAATTATAATCATTTTTTATTAATAATTGTATTAATATCAAATCTTTTATACATGACTCTTTTTTCGGAATTTATTAAATCCTCTTAAACTTTGCAAAAAAAAAATTAAAATTTTTTTATACATTCTTTAATTGTCTTTTAATTTTAGACCATTTTTCTATTGAAATTCGGCACCATACTTGGCACTGTACAGTAAATTTGAATTCATTCAAATTGCTATAACTTTTAAACAGGAAGTGATAAACTTATTCTTTAAATTGCTAAAAAGTGTGACAATTTAGTATTACATACAAAATAAAGGCCTGCAAAAATGTTGCAGATTGCATATAGAACATTTTCCAAAGGCGTGCAAATTTCGCAAAGATAAAGTGTTTTTGCAGACCTATATTTTTGGGTGTAGCAAAATTGTTACAATTTGCAGCATTTTTTTATCTTTATGTGATGATTTACTCTATCATTTCCTGTTAAAAAGATATAGCAATTTGAATGAATTGAAATTTACTGTAGAGAGCATTTTCTTTTGACTTAACTTCAATTATCATAGCTAATCTCTTAATATTTTCATTACTGAGATAAAATTATTCTCTTGAAAAAATTTTGCGGTCTTTTTTTTTTCGAAAAAGTATCTTTATTTAATTTTTTTTTATAATTTTAACAACTATTCCTAAGATTTAAAACTTTTACAGAATATTATGGTAGATTAATTTGTATTAATAAATAAAGCTTACCCAAAGTTAGACTGTAATTAGAAAATAATGAAATGAGTAAAACTTATTATTTATTTATATAGAAATATTCACTAAAGAACCTGAAATCAAAGAAAGAGATACTGAAAAATTTATCGGAATTTATTTTTAAATTGTTTTTTATACTTTTTTTTTAAGGCAAAATGGAACCCAAGATCGTGTCCAAGTATCTAGAAAAACCTTACCACACGTTGTATATTGTCGCATTTGGCGTTGGCCAGATTTGCAGAATTGTAACGAATTGAAATCCGTTCAACATTGCCAACAAGGATACCACGCAAATAAAAAAGACGACTCAAATGTATGCATAAATCCATATCATTACATTCGAATCGATCCATCTGGCTCAAATCAATTGACAACAACATCTCAACAGCAATCTCTAACTGTTTATGTACCAAAAATTCAACAACAATCACAACAGCAAACAGTTGTTCAGCAACTTCAACAAAATTTCTCTCAATCTTTTAGTCCACCGAGTAATCCACCTGCATTTACAAATACACCTACAGATCAGCTATCTAATGATTTAATCAATTATAACATGATTCAAGCAAGTCCTTCTCCAATATCAATTCTATCACCATCGTCAATCGGATCGAATGTCATGTCTAATCAATTTTCTCCATTTATAAGCGAGGATGATAGTTCAGAGATTAATGACATAAGCCCATCACCAATAGGGCCTTTTGACTTAATGCCAGTACCAATGATAGAACAACCTTATTGGTGCTCATTGTCTTATTATGAAATGAAACAGAGGGTCGGAGAAATGTTCCACGTCTCTGCAAATGTTCATTCAGTTACAATTGATGGTTACACTGATCCATCTTCAGCACAAAGATTCTGCTTAGGAGTTTTATCAAATGTTAATAGAACTAACGAAATCGAAATGACGCGTCACTATATTGGACGTGGCTTACAATTAAGCTACGAAAATGGACAAGTTTTTGCAGAGTGTTTGAGCGAGAACCCCGTTTTTGTTCAGAGCCCAAATTGTAATCAACGCTATCATTGGCATTTGGCCACAGTTGTTAAAATTCCACCCGGTTGTAGTTTGAAAATATTTGACGAGGCTGATTTTGTACAAGTAGCAAATGAGACTGTATATCAAGGATATGAAGCCGTATATGCACTTACTAGAATTTGTACAATAAGAATTAGTTTTGTGAAGGGTTGGGGAGCAGAGTATAGACGACAGACAATACTCAATACACCATGTTGGATTGAAGTTCATTTGAATAATCCATTAAAATTAGTCGATCAAATTTTAACTAAAATGGGATCACCTAGAACAAAATGCACCAGCGTTTCCTAAATTAAAAACAAAGCAAATTGAAAAAATCTCTCTATTGTAAATAATAAAATGGTCTAATATTTAAGAAAAATTTATTTTTTTTTTACTATTTTTTGTTAAAAGAAAAGACTTATTAGGGCTAGCTCAAAGTTAAACAGAGATTTAATTTAAAAGAAGTGTTTTTGTTTTAAATTTTCTTTTTTTGCTTGGGATTCATTGTGAATTATTTAGTTTTTTTTTCTTGGTATTTTTTTATGTTTAGCGAATTATTTTTTTTTATTGATGATTTGCTTTAAATATATATAGTAAAAAGTGTTTTTTTTTTGAAAGTATCTTTGATGTTTTCTCAAATTATTTTATTTAATATGAAAATAAAGCTAGATATTCTTTCTTAAATTTTTTGTTTTGAATATTTTTTATACTTTTTTTCATCTGTTTATTAGGTTTTATATTAATATTATATTATAAATAAAAAAAACAAAATAAAAAGCTAAATAAATTCAAATTTAATTTTTTATTGATAAAAAATTTAGTTGCATTGCACTCGAAGAAGAATATCTAACTTAATATATTATCTATTTTTATTTTTATGGGTCTAGTACCTTGGGTGAATAAGGATGAGGTTTAAAAAAAAAACATAAAAAATGTGATAAAAAAATAAAAAATGCGAATAAAACATGAAAAATTTTTATTGTGGCCTCCACTTAAAATTGGTGTTCTCTACTTATGTGTGTTCTACGCCACTTTATTGTTTACTGTATCAGTTTTAAAGTGAATTTAATATAATTTTATAATCCTCAAATAAAAGTTCAATTTTTTTATTTGAGTTTAATGTTTAAAAAATTATAATACAAGCATTAATAAATCTGAGTTAAATGAATCGATCAAAAAATCTAAGTTTATTTACGATTTAAAGAATAATCCGTATCAGTCGAACCTCGTTATAACGAATCGCTCGGTTCCAAAAAAAGTGTTCGTTATAAAGAGGATATTTAATTTCTTAATACAGTAAAGGCTAAAAAATCAATATTGAATATCATTGCAAATTTACAAAAATTTGATTGCTTGATTTCTTTCCTCATACTTTATTTTAGTAATTAATAATAATTTACCGTATTTCCTAAAATACAAGCAAGAGCGGTCAACAAAGGATTTCTTCTATTCGATTTTTTTTCTCAAATTAAAGTGTATCAAATAAAAGAAATTTTTTCAGTTTTTTTTCTTTTATTCGAAACAGAAAATTTAGTTTTCTCAGAATATATTTAGCCGGGATTTTCAATTATTTTTCTTTTATTGAAGATAGTAAAAATAATTTAAAACGTTACAAATAAAACATAATAAAAAAATTCAAGTACGTAGAGATCCTATGTTTTTGCCAATCTTGTGGAGTGTACATGAAAGACTTAAAGATGATGTTCCAAAGACTAATAATGCCTGCGAAAGTTGGCATAATTCTTTTTCAGGAATTTTAAACAAACATAATTAAAGGATCCAAATTAAAATGAGAACGTGAAATTGATAATATATAATACCGTATTACCTTGCTTATAAGATAATTTTTAGGAACGAGCGGTCGCGTGACGAGCTAGTAAGCAGATATGAACACGTAGAAAATCAAATGATTGAACTGTTTTTAGAAAATTCATGACGTAACTTTTGAAAGGCTTGAAAATGCAAAGATTTGTCACGATCTCGGCTCTCCATGAACATTACTAAATTAAATCAAAAATACATAAGGAAAGATTACAATATCATAAATATGTGTTCCTAGGTTTTAATTCTGAAGAGAACTTGAATCGAAATTTCGTTAGAATTAAGAAAGTTTATAGTTTTTATGACAAATGAAATAAACAAATTTAAAATGTTACTTCATATATGAAATTTTCAGAAAATAACTCCTTTCGGTTCACCCAGGAAATTTTTTAAATTGAGCCTGTTCTTACAGTTTTGTTAATTAACAAATTAAATGATTTTTATGGCAATAAAGCTTTATTGAATAAAAAACAAAAACTTAATTTAAAAGTCGANCTCAGCCAGATGTTTTTAGGGATCGTTCCCTTTCTAGATTATTTTACAAATACATTTTTCGAATGAAATTTTCTGATGTTAACTTGGAATCATTTCAGTTCTGTAGGACCAAGAACTACCCAGGACCAACTTCTTAAATAAGAAGAGATAAGATCTTATAAGAGTAAGATTCTTTCTAAGATCTGATAAGCAAACATAAAATTTTTTTAAATTTCTTAAAATTATACGATTTTATAAGATTAATTTTCAATTTCTTAATAAAGATCTTATAAAGAAAATATCTTGTAAGTTCTTGGAGTTTACTTTAAAGATCTTAAAAATAATATCTAAAATCTTATTATACGATAAAATTTATTTTCCTATTAAGAACTTAGAAAGAATCTTTAAGAAATTCAGTTTTGAGATTTTAATTAAATATTTTCAATTATCTTAAAAGATCTTAACTCTTTTTATAAAAAAAAATATTTTTGTATATTTTTTAAAAAATAAATAAAAATACAAAATTTAAAATTTTAACAATTTAAATAGATAAAAAGAAAAAAGAAGTAATTATTTTTAAAAAATAAGAAACTTTTATCGAATTATAAAAATAAAAAATAATATAATTAAATTCAAAAATATGAAGTAAATCAAGATTTGAGAAAAAAAAAAACAAAATTAATTTAAATTTTATTCACAATTTTTTTTAAAAAAGTTAAAGTTTTTATATTTTCAATTTTAGGTATTTTTCTATTTATAATAGGTATTTTTAATTTTAAGAAATAGTGAATTAACTCTGTTTCAGTTGATTTTCGAAAAATATCATTTATCATACTTGATTTAAACAAATAAAATGAAAAATCTTGAGAGCAATGACCATTGGTATTAAAATGAATCGAGACTTCAGAACAATTATCAAAATTACATAATGATTTTCTAATGTCTTTATTAAATTTTCTAATAGAATATAAATGTTCTGAAATCCTCTTTCTTGCGCTTCTAGAAGATTCACCTATATAATAAACATTACATTTTTTGCATTTAATTACGTAAATTACACCTATAGATTCACAATTTTTTTAAATTTTTTTAAAATTAATTTAAATAAATTAAATAACTTTTCTCAGTAAATTCACAATAACTTTTCTCAGACTTTTTTTTTTAAAAAAGATGTCAAAAATTTGAACAAAAAGTTTTTGTAATTATTTTATTTAAAAAAGATGTCGTCTGAGTCAACTTTTAAATATACAAAGCCCTGTAATTAAATAAGCTAATTATTAGAAAAATTTTTTTTTGAAATATGGTCAAAAGCTTTAAAATCAAAAATAATTTACTGAATTATAACAAATCACGTGATTTAAAAAAAAACAAATCAGTATTTTTTAATTATATTTAAATTATTAACCTAGCCGAAGTTACTTCAGAATTTCAGAATTTCTGAGATTTCTGAAAAAAAATTCTGAATAATTCTGAAAAAATAAATTTGCAAAATTTTTTTTTTCTGAAAATAAAAGAAATTAATTCTGAAATATCTTCAGAAGTTTTATAATGAAATTTTTAATTTCCGTTGTTTTAAAATGATCCGATACTTCAAACTAAAATAACGGTATAGTAGAATAAAAGGTCTAATATGTTACATATTAAACTTACTTGCTAATTAAATACTCTTGACTTAATTGTTTGAGCTATTATAAATATCCCAGAAAATTAGCACTTGATAATTTATTGAAAAAATGTTTGAATACAAAATAAATATTCTTGTCTCTGACATTGAGCAAATACTTAAAGAAACTCGCCCTGATGCCAAAAATCCTAATTGTAGAATACTTTCTGGGGATTATATGCCGATTTTTAATAAAGAAATTTCAAATGCCGAGAAACAACAAATCAAAATTATACCTAAGAGTTCTGTTGTATACGCGAACGGTACCACAAAATACAATACTGTATTTCTTCGAATAAATGGGTATTGCAAAGAGTGCTATGCCTATACTCGCAAACAAGAGCTTAGCTATTGCATTACAATAAAACAAAACCCTATTGGTCTAGACATTAATTTTACCGAAGCATTTGTCTCAAGAAAAAAAGATCATAGTCATCAAGCAATTAGTCGAATACAAAATGAGAATGATAATCAAAAGCAAATAAGCGCTGATAGCGCTGACCAAATAGTACAACCATCAACTTCAACTAAACAACCCCAATTAGTTCAATACCAGATTCGGGGTAAGGAAGAACGAGAGAATATTGCTAAAGAGATAATACTAAATCACAACGGATCAGCAAAACATTATCGTTTAGCTTTAATCGGTCGTAAAATAGAAAATGTCGCATCCGAAGACGTCTATTCGAAAATTGTTTCAGAGTACAACAATCGTAATAATATTTCGAATAATTGGTTGGATAACCTGCTAAGTAATTCTACCACTATGAGTTGTACTGTTTTGTCAAATAAATTCAATGGATACGTTCAACAAATCGTAGTATATCCAGTTTTTTCTTTAATATGCTTTATGCAGAAACAATTTGAATGTTTAAAAATGACAGCTTACGAGGATCGTATCCTGCATATTGACGCAACCGGCGGTTTGGTAAATGTAGCCGATCGATATCAACATTATAAAAAATATTCCAGATTTTTAACTTATTTTTGTTATTTAAAAAATGCTAAAACGATAGACCAAACAAATGGTGCAGTTTTACTATCTGAAATGACTACTAGTATCCAAGACGTCTCACAACTGACTTCATTTTTCTTTAAAACCAAGTTTGAGTATGAAAAAAATAACAAAGACAAATTTAGATTTCGAATGATCGTAACTGATATGTGTTGGGCACTCGTACATAGTATCATAGATGTACTAAACCGTGAAACCGTAATAGAATATTCAAAATCAGTGTTTGAAATGGCCTCGGGAAATATGACTTTAAATCAAATTAATTCAAAATCATGGCTTACAAGTTGCGCAGCCCACACAATGAAACGTTTAGCTAAGTCATTACAAAAATTTAAATTTGATCAATTTAAGCATCGTTTTATGTGCTACGCTTTCAGCATCTTGCTTAATTCAAAGTCTCTAGATATGATCTCTGAAAACTTTAAAATTCTTTGTATGATATTTCTATCGAAATATAGATCAAAACAACTTATAGAATCAGAAACTAAGTTAAAAGAAATCATTCGTGAACGTCCTGAATCGTTTAATGCTCTTAGAAAATTGATAAAAAGAATTGAGTTTAATTATTATGTTTTAAATAATGCACAACAAGACACGACCCAGGCGATTGAACAAATGGATATTGAATTGGGAATTGATCTGAATACTAATAATTCGAATGAAAATGAAAATGTAAATGAAAATGATCAAGAATATGACGATCAAGACGAAAATGACGACAAAGACGAAGGTGAAAACGAAAGTGAAGACGATTTAAGCGAACAAGCGATCAAAAAATCAATTAAGTCGCAAAGTCCATTTACCGATTTTTTTCATAAAGTACATAACAACGTATTTCAGTCTATAGATGAAAATGATCAATCAGATTTAAATGATATGTATTCTCCTGATTTTATTCATCATTTTCTAGACAAATTTATGCCTTATTCTTTTTTATGGGCTAGCTTTACCTTACAAAACACCAAGTTTTTAAGATTAACAAATGGTCGAATTGAAAAATACAATCAATTTCGAAAGAATAAAAAGAACAAAAATGAACTACCTCATAAATATTTACAAGACAATATGGAAATGCTTCTTGGAAGCTGCGATGAATACATGAAAACTGTAAATAATTTGAATAGTAAACTAATTAGACCTAAAGCAAAACGACCCATTGAAACAGTAAATGAATCTGATGAAGAAGAATATCATACTGCAAAAGAATCGTGGAATAAACAGAGAACACAAATTACTGGCCCAACAAGTATTGGGTACCAAAGAGCGGTTGACCTAGATCAATGTTTTACTCAAACGGACAAGTCCAAAAAGCAGAAACTCGAACAATCACCTATTAATTCAAATGAAACCTATTATAAATTGCATAATATAGACATTTCACAAAAATCACTGGAGGATTTAACAAGTAATCAACTCTTAAGCGACTCGATTATTGATGCATATATTACTTGTATTATTGATAGATCAAATACCTATCTATTTAATTATTTTGATGCTGTCAAAATTGCGATGAAAGGTGATTTTGGGTGTAATAAACGAACAACAAAGGTAAGTATTTTCAAATAATTTCAATAATAATAAATATAATTTAAAAATTATTTTTTTAAGCTTTCCGATTTTCGATATATAATTGGACCAGTCCTTTATTATAAGCATTGGACGCTTTTTTTTGCAGACACAATGGAACGAAAATTCATGTATATTGATTCAATGGGAAAAAGGAATGTCCAGAAAGTCTTTGAAAATTGGTCAAAATTTTGGATTTATGACGATAAACCATGGAAACTTCATGTAGTTCATCATTCTATTCAAAAGGATTCAATAAACTGTGGTGTTTTTGTGTGTAAATTTACAAAAATGATTTTGAGCGGTGCTTCAGATTTAATTTTTGACACCAGTTTATTAAATGAAATAAGAACCGATATTAGAAAAACAATTGAAACCAACAATGATTTTAAATTAATTTAATTGTTTTTTTTATTTTTTTTTCTAATAAATATTTGATAAAAAAATTTTTCAGAATTTTTCACACTTAATTATCACCTGAAGAATGTTTTCAGAATTATTCAGAATTTTTTTTCCGAAATCTCAGAAATTCTGAAATTCTGAAGTAACTTCGGCTAGGTAAATTATTAATAAATAATTTTAACTGTTTCTTGTATTGTTCGAATAAAAATGATCTCCAGAACCCAAAAGAAGTCTCGAGACAGCAATTTTAATTGCATAAAATGTAAAACTCGATTAACTCTGTTTAAAAAGAGTTCATTCTTTAGGTTAAAATCAGAAAAAACTCTTGAATTTGCAAATGCCTTTAAACCAGATTTAATTGCTGAATTAGAAGGTCTGGTATGTATAAATTGTTACATGAATGGAAAGCGCTTATTTCAAAAATTAAATTCTTATAGAACTGAAGCTCTTCAAGCTGAAAACGCGTCCTTTACCGATTTTACTCTTGAAAATAATCATCCAATATCAATCGAATCAATAGATTTGATATCTTGTCATTCAAATATTCAAAAAATAAATGATGAACTTCCGAAAAATAATGATAATCCAATTTTAATTAATCAATCGGTTGATTCAAATTCGATTTTAAAATCTTAAAATAAGATTTCAACTAATCGAGTGGTGCCTTTTAAAACAGGCCAAAGTGTTAAAGACTCGACTCTTATTGATATAAATAACAAAAATTTAAATCAAAATAATCGATTAATTCTCGACATCCCTAAAAGTTATTCATCGCACAAGTCATGTTTTGTGTTGAGATACTAAAACAAGACTTAATACAGTTCCGAATGATGCGAGAATACAAGTATTAATAATTAAAAATATTTTTATCCCTAAATACACGAGATGTTGTTATAAGCATCTTGACGAGCTTGGTCGCTTCAATCTAGAATCGTTGGCGAAAATTGAGCCTGTAAAAAAAGAAGTATCGATGGACAAAGAAGCTATTGTTGAAATTTTGGATATATTAAGAGAAAAATCAAAAAAGAGATGTTTATTTGCTGAGTTTGCTGATCCAACTAAGTTTGATAATGAAACTTGTATTTCTACAACTCGGTTTGAAGTAAAAGAATTTACAAAATTATTGTCTTATTTAGTGAAATGCGAAATTGGGAGAAAAGATCAAAATCCCAAGCCTTAGCAGTGTATCTTTTCTGGCTAAAAACAAATATGGAACAAGAAACTATAGCTGCTTTTTTTTGCTCAATTGAAATGATTGATGTATCCCATTTTTGTCAACAAATAAGAGATGCTCTTATGAATGATTTTGTTCCAAGTTATTTAGGTTCAAATATTAGAACTAGGGAAGATTGGGTCAGTCAAAACAGTTTAGTTGCTAAAGAACTATATTCAATAAATGAAGTCAAGCTTGTATTTTTTGCTGATGGTAAATTCTTTTTTGAAATATTAAAATAATAATTATAAGTTGCTAATTGCTATCATTAAAATTGTATTCTAATCAATTAGAAAATTTATTTAAATAAAATTATATAAATAATATTATATTTAAAGGACGGTGCAGGATCTTTAAGAGTTTTCGCCTAATGATGATACCATAATTCTTAGGCTTAGAAAATTTATATTCTGGCTAATAATGTTTCCTTAATTTACCGTTTAAAATTTCTAAACCTAAGATTTATGGTATCGTATTTTTTTTAAAGCTCAAAGTATGAAATTTATTCAAAATTTAAAAAATTTAAATTTAATAATATTTTTTATTAAAAAAAGAATTTATAATAACAAATTTTAAGATAAAAATTATTTTTTAGTCTCAGTTGGATTATTATTAATTTCTGAATCGATTGACAGTGATCTCTTCATTAAATCCTGTGGCAATATACTTGAAACTTCTTCATCGTCATCTGTATCATTTAAAATAGGGATTATAATATTTTTTAATTTCATTCCTGCCTTAGGTATGTTTTCCAAATTGAAACGACCATAACCCATAAAATAAATCAATGCTGCTACATGACTACAGCATCCTAATGTTTTTTTACCTGTTTTACAGCTACAGATCCAGCTTAAATTGTCCAAATTATTTGAATATGGTTTAAAACTTACAAATTTTTTGTATTTAAAACTATTTGAATGCCTTGACTGAATCTTAGCGAAAACTATTTTAGAATCTTCTTCATTTTCTAAATTGTTTGACACCAAAAACTCATAGTCTTCATTTGCACTAAAATGTTCAAATAAATATCCATTAGCCTGTTCTAATTGATAATAACCGAAAGTAATATTTTTTCTTATTATTTCAACATTTAGTTTTGGAAATCCATCAGCTTGTAACTCTTCAATCTTCGTAAATAAGTTCTGACTACTCGTTAACCTTAAATCCAAGTATTTTTTCAAATCATTTCTTTATTTTAATTTTGTTTTCATATTTTTTGCAATTTCTTCTACGTCTTCTTTGTCTGATATTCTTTCGGAGAAGAAAGCATTAATTAATTAAGCTCCTATTCGATAGTCGTAGAAAATATGACTAAGCATTGAGTTCTGAGTTTCTTTCAAAGCTTTAAACTGTTGTTCGAATATTCCATTTATAAACTCTATGATGTATCGGCATTTTGTTACTAACCGAATTTCATCTGCTTGGCTCCAGTTAAGCTGTTTTTGTCAATTTTTCATGCCTAAATTTTAATAGAATAAAAAATTTTTAATTATAAAATAACTTATTTTAAGAAATACAGGTTGGAATTTTGCAGTTTAATCCATATGTCGACTTTAATGTAGATATGCAATCTTTAAATCCACGGTCTAAAATTGCTAAGTCACTTTTTTCAATAAGTCTTTTAGATCATTGTCTGTTTTCATAACATTTTCCATAATTAAAGCACCGTTATCAGTAGCAGCGTGGTTTCCATAAACATCAATTATTTTCGCATTTGAATTAGTAATAACAAATGGCTTAACAAGAGGTCTCTTCTTATGTCCACTTAAAAGTTTTCGCTGAATCATATTATTTGAACTCTTTTGACAATAACAATATGTACCGTCAGCAATAATAGCAAGTTGATCATCATTCAAATCAAAAAGTTCCTTTACCATTACGGTGTTTTCTTCCAACCATTGATCTCTTGTTAAACGCTTTGCTCCTAGAAAATTCGGCACAAAATCTTTAATCATTGCTTTACGAACTTGAGCGCAAATATTGCTTATACTTTGTCTATATTCAAAATCAAAAATATTAGCTATCATATTTTGATCAAGCCCTGTTTTTAGCCAAAACAAGTAGATAACGATAGCTTGTAGCTTGCTCCGATTTTCAGATAAAACCAGAGATTTTAATTCATGAAATATAAAAAAAAGTTCATCTTTTTTAAAACCTGTTGTTTTTAAGCATAATTCTTCGGTTACAGTCGAAAAATCAGTAAACTTGTTAAATAAAGATGACTTTTGATTTTTACGAGTTTTAAAACGTTCTAAAATTTCTTTAACCTTTTCATTTGTAAGTTCGATAGAATCACAAACAATTGGTATTTGATCGACTTGATCTTCTTTGACATAAAAATTTTCAGTAAGATGCACGTTACAAGCTCTTGCTCCTCTTGGTATTAAAATATCTCGTTTCATATAAATATCAATTGTAGCTTCAACTGACAATACTGTAATTGGTTTTGAACCAGTTTTTCTGCGACAAATAAAACAAAAGCTGTGTGAGTAATACCCACGTTTAATATCTAAAACGGTTTTGTTTTTACGATTATCTAAATTAGTTTTCTTTCTTTCCAAATACAAATTATCAGTAGAATTTCGACTAAGTTCGCCATCAATATTATTAGTAGAAAGATCAATGTTATTTCCAAAAGTGTTTTCATAACTGGTAAAAGCATAATCGTGATTTATATTTGATGATGTTATAGGTTGTACATCATTTATATAATTATTAATATTATTATTATTATTATCATCAATATTTGTTCGTCGGAAACTACTCTTTCTGAATTTTTAGTACTTTTTCATTAATTATTGTATTTCATATAATGTTTCATACACAAAACATCTCCAATTTGAACGAGTATACCAAAAAAACACGCTGATTGATTTGCCAAATCGATTGTTTTTATTTCTTTTAAATTGTTTTTTCCAATAATGTCCCCTCTTCTTTTACATCCTTGAGTGATTGGACAAAAGCGCTTTGATTAATTATCAAGAGGCATTTTATCAAATTTTTTTTTATTTTTTTAAATTTTAATTTCTTTTTGTTTTTTTTTTAATTTAAATACAATTTTTTCCAAATAAATTCATTTTTAAGTATTTTGTAAATAAGGTGTTTTTAAATAAAATTTGACGCATAATTTACTGGACAAATAAAAAAAATTGCAAAATCAAGTATTCTCGGAAAAAGCCAAAGAAAAATGCTCTAAAATGAGCCATAATTTATTATTTTTATTTATAATCTTGTCATTCAAATTTGTAGGCCAAGTTTCAATGGAGATCCGGCGGGGTCCTTTTTAATTTTTAAAAATTAAATTTAATAATTTAATATTTAAAAATTAAAAAAATTTAGATTAGACTGTTTAAAAACCAAAATTATTTTAATTTTTAAAAAATCAATTAGCTTTAAATATAATCAAATTAAAAAGAACTCTTGAAATCGATTATAAAAATTGTTTTATACGAAATTAAAATGAAATCAATATTTTAGATTAAAAAAAAATTTTTCTATTTGCATTTTATTCTTTTTAAGGAACTTACTGCTACTACCAAAAAAGTAGTAATTACTTTTTTCAAAGACAAAGCTTTTCTGGTCAAAAGAAGCGTAATCTAGTCAAACCATTTATAGTTTGTGCATCAAATGGGTTAATATTAAATTGCTTTGGTCCTTTTCCTGCCTCTCAAAATGATGCTTCTATCATGAAGACTGTTTTCAATAGTGAATTGAAAAGTCTTGTTAAAGATGGAGATATTTTTTTATCTAAAATAAAGGATTCCGAGATATTGTAAATTTTTTAGAAAAAAGAGGTTTAACAGTAATGATGCCTGCTGTAATGGAAAAAAATCAAAAACAACTGACCACAAAACAAGCGAATGATACTAGATTAGTAACAAAGACAAGATGGGTAATTGAGGCGATTAATGGGATATTCAAGCAATCATTTAAAGCTTTATCTCAAATCAAAAATAAAATGTTAAATAACATTAAATTCGATTATAAAATAGGCTGTGCTCTAATAAATTGTTTTTTTAGACGTTTAATTTCTGATGTCGATTTGAATCAACTATAGCTAAAAATATGAAAAATCGGGTTCTAAAAGAGAATGATCTTGAAAAACTGGTATTGGACAAAACTCTGAATAAGAAAAAAGACTTCGTTCAAATTGAAAATGTTTGTTTTTTAGATGATTTTCCTCGATTAACAAATGAATTGATAATTTTAAATATCACTTTTGGCACATATCAAATTAAACAAAGTCTAAGTTATTTAGCAGAGCATATAAAAACTAATGGAATGTATAAAATTTTGGTTAAAAAATTCGAGGATTCTTCATGCAAACACAATGAGAAAATTTTTTATTCGGTAATCAAATCTAGACATTCATCCTCAACTAAATACGACGTTTATGTCAAATATATATCAAAAGTTAATGAAAATAATGATGCTTCAAATATTATTGGTTGGTATTGTACATGTAGAAACGGTTCTCGTACAGTTGGTTGTTGTTCCCACATTACATGTGTCATTTTTTATTTAAGTAATGCACGTTTTCTAAAGCAATTTCAAAAACCAGCGAATTTTTTAGACAATTTCTTTGATCAAGCTTTGTTTAATAAATAAGAAGATTTAGAGCTTGAAGAAAAGAAAAATGTAACCAAAAAGTCTGTTAAGAAAAAGAGAATTAAAAATTTTGATAGTGAAAATGAGTTTTCAAATCAATCAGAACTCATCAAATCGTTTGATATAACAAATAAAAATCAAAGTTTAAGCGCTCAGAACATTTCCCAAATAAATGATATACTAACTTCTCCTATGAGCTTTGATACAAGTTTTGAGATAAAAGAAATTTTTGATCGGATAACCTCTAACGGAGGTAAAATTGTGCGAAGAAAAAGAGAAACAAAAATTCCTATTATTAATACTTGTACAATTGATTATCACTTATTTGGCCTTTGGTTTGCCTCAAAAATTAAAAAAAACTTTAAATCAGAACTTGAAAAAACAAATTTTACAAATAATCATTATATGCTCAATATAATAGACTTAATCGAACGAAAAGATTGGAATCAAACTAAGACTATTTGGGTTGAAGATATAGCTTGTTTAAACATTAATGAATTTGGTTGTTATGATACATATAATAATCAATACGATGTTTGCTTAAAGTTCTTTATTCCTTATCAATTTTATACGGCTTCAATTTGTTGTACATGCGGACGAACTCATGCAATTGATGGTGATATCATAAGTTTTGTACAACAAAATGAAAAGGAATTTTTTTATCAATAAAAAAGCACTATTGTAATAGATGCTCGAAAGCAAACGACATTGAAGTAAATTCTTTATATGATCCCCAATTTTTAATAATTGAAAATACTAAAAACTTAGACCTAAAATATTTGGGTTTAGAAAGAAGAATAACAATAAAAGTTATTCATTTTAACTTGCTATTTTGTATTGTGTTTTTAAGTGAAGTGGTTGATGGTCATTATATTGGAATATACGAGATAGGATGTTCTAGCTATTTGATTGACAATCTTTCGCCCAAAGATCCAAAAAAAAAGAATTTCAAATTTATAGAATAAGCTCATGTTTTTACTTAAGACAAAATTAAAGAAATAATTAACTTTTTCAATAGTAATTTTAAGGTATTGTATTTTTATTATTTTTATTTAGAAAAATAAATTTTTTTTTATTAAAAAAATCATGTCGGAGAAATCGATCTTTTTTTGTTTATAAGCTAAAAGAATCGTAATTTTACGTTTTTTTATTCAAAATAAAGTATCTTAGGCAAAACTTTTGTGCGCCGAGGCATATATAAAAATAATCAGCCTCTCTTAATCTTTAATTGCTATAAAAAAATTTCTAACATAATTAAAAGTTTGGGGGCCATAAAAGACCTTTTGACAACATAATTCTTTATTTCTTAGCTATATTTCGAGTTTTTATGCAGCTAAATTGTAATATTGATCTTTTTTTCCCTTTTCCTCCTAAAATGCTCCCTTTTTTAGAAAACTTGCCAAATTTTAATCAGAATTTTTAAATTTTTTGCTTTTTTTTTTATGATTCTTTTTTTTATTCCCGGGAATTTTTTAAAAATATTTTAAATATTGCAGTGTGCTTTACCAATTTCATAATTACTTTTTTAGCATGATCATCTAAACCGGAAAACTAAGAAAATATATCAAATTAAAAAAGGATATTTTTTAAAATTTTTTTGGTTGATTATTATTAACCAATTAACCATTTCAATTTTTCAATTTCAATTTTTTGCAAATTCACATTATTAACTAAAATCTTAGATTGAATTATATTTGATAAAGATTAATTAAAAAAAAACAATTTATTAGAATTTGAAAAAGGAATTGTATTAAAATTTGCTTTATATCATTCTTTATTAGCATTTATTTTTATTTTTGAAATTTAATTTTTATTTTTTTTATTTGTATTCTATAAAAATTTTACCCACAACTTTGAAATTTTAAAGGTTAATTAATTTTAGTCAAAGATAATTTTGATTTTATTTTAGAATTTTTTAAATATTTTTTTTTATTCTCGGAATTTTTTTTTTCATTTAAAATATTTTAGATTAATTTTATTTTATCTAGTTTTTATTAGTAATTTATTTTATAAACCTTTATTTTAAATTTTAATTTTTTGCAAGTTTTTTTTTTTATATTTCGGGTTTTTTTTTTTTTATATAAAATTTTTTGGGGTATATATTGTTTTATCTATTATTTTTTAAATATTTTTTTTATAAACCATTTTTTTAACTTTCATTTTATAAATATTTTTTTAATTTTCGGCATTTTTTTAAAGAAATTTTTTTTTCCTTTGATATTTTTTAAATTTATTTTTTTAATTTTATTTTTGGATTTTTTTGGAAATCTTTCTGGGAATTTTTTTAGGTGTTATATTTTTTACCCGAGTTTTTTTGTTTTATTTATAATTTTTTCGATTTTTTTTCTCGGGAAGTTTTCTTAGATAATTTTTAGATTTAAATCTGAATTTATTTTAATATTTTTTGAATTTTTTTTTTTTCCGGGGATATTTTTTTAAATTTTTTATACAAACAAACGATTACATCATGTACCAGTACTACAAATTGATAACAATTGTAGTGCTGGTAAGAAAAGCAGATATTTCTATTCACGGAAATAATATATTTCGTAAAAAATCTTGTTTTTTGATATAAGAACATTTAATATCCACGTAAAATCTTGAAAATTACTGATACAAGGAAATAGGATTATTTTAAGAATTTAGAGTCTTGTTTAATCTTATAAGAAACACTCCAGAATACTTCAAAGAAAACCAGGAGACCTTGATATAACAAAATCCTATTAGGATAATTAAAAGATCCTATTTTAGATCTTAATTGAATTAAACATTTTTCGGTCAATTTTTTATCTTAATAGATCATAAAAAGATCTTAATCATTTTTACAAAAGATCTTTTTAGAAATCTGAAATCTTAACAATTCCGATAAGATTGTTAAGAGATCTATTACCAAAGTTGAAAAAATCGATTACCAACCTTGTAAGATCTTATTTAAGTTCTCGAGTCTGGATTGGCCAAGATTCTTAAGCTTATTCAAGATTTTATTCGGTAGTTGGTCCTGGGTAAAAATAGATTAATTAATTTTAGTCAAAGATAATTTTGATTTTATTTTAGAATTTTTTAAATATTTTTTTTTATTCTCGGAATTTTTTTTTTCATTTAAAATATTTTAGATTAATTTTATTTTATCTAGTTTTTATTAGTAATTTATTTTATAAACCTTTATTTTAAATTTTAATTTTTTGCAAGTTTTTTTTTTTATATTTCGGGGTTTTTTTTTTATATAAAATTTTTTGGGGTATATATTGTTTTATCTATTATTTTTTAAATATTTTTTTTATAAACCATTTTTTTAACTTTCATTTTTTAAATATTTTTTTAATTTTCGGCATTTTTTTAAAGAAATTTTTTTTCCTTTGATATTTTTTAATTTATTTTTTTAATTTTATTTTTATTAGTCTTGAAGGTAACAACTCAAAATTAAAAAAACAAGTTGGTGTAGCCCATCCTTATATTTTTAAAGCTATTAATTTTTTTGAAAATGAAGAACTGTACCAAACAGTTAGATATCATTCAGCAAAAAGTAATAAACCATTAAGGATGGAAGTATAAAATCATTTAAAGATATGTTTAGTAGTAACGGGATTACATTAGAAATTTTCATTAAACGTATCCTTGTGGTGAAAATCTTATGGAATGTGATGGAAATTACTGTTCATATTCAAGTAATCCTATACCAGAATTTAGCTGGTGGAGTGAAGTAACCACAATTTTTTATTCTTGTACTATTTCACCTAAATTAATTGCAGCTAAAAATATTTCTGATAACTTATTCAATACCAAATGCAAAGCTAAAGATAAATTTTGTAGCCTTCACGACTCAATAATAGTTTGGGATGATACTTCATATCATTCTTGCCCATTGTATGAAATAAGCACGGAGAGTTTTGTTATTCACTTAAACGCACGAAACCCTGAAGTACTAGTAGCATTACCTAACATGGCCTTTCAAGCCATTAAAACAGAAAAAATATGTGGCTTAAATACTATGTACACTTTAGAAGGTGTTTATTTAAGCTTAACTAAAAATAAAGATGTTACAAAACATCCAAAAAATGGTGCTGACATAAACGAAATAAAAGAAATTTTATTAGCCGATATAGACTTTGTTAGTCATACAGAAGCAGTTGAAGTTAATTTCCTAATGCACCAGGAATGTCTAAACCTTAAGTCAACCCTAAAATTAGCAACCTTAAAAGACAAAGAATTTATGACATTTAATATGCCCAACGGTAAAAATATTACAATTTATTCATACATGAGAACCTTATACGGTGCCACATGTAAACCAATTGAAAAAATAGAAATATCCTTAACAAATTCAGTTTCTAATGATAGCAATGAATTATATTTGACGTAACTTACACAATTGATAAAGAAATTAAAAAAGGTTATTTAATAAATGACGGAATAATAAAACCCAATTCTGAAGTATTATTATGTGAATACGTAACTAGTTCCATACAACTGCCTAATAAAGAAATTACTATTCATAGAAAAAACGATAAAACATATATTTTTAATAATAAGGATTTAAGATTTATGGATATAAAATCATTAAATTTTAAACTTCATAACGAGAACTTTAGTCATAATAAAATTCTTACTGAAGAAATGGATTTAATATCTACTTTTCAAGAAGTAATGAACCACGAAATGAGTGCTGGTTCATGGTATAACCACGTAACTGATACAGTAGAAATAAAAAGTAAAATTGTAGATACAAAAACGTATATAGAAAATCTAATTAATTTTTTAGAAAATAAAATAATATACGGATTAACAATAATCGGCGGAATATTTATTTCTATACTTTTTATTTTTATAATAATAAAAATTAGCCTTTGTTGCAAATCCAGTCGATACTGCGTTTTTAGTTGTTGCAAAAAATAAAATTTATCAAAATTAATAGCAGCAGAGATGATTGATGAAATAATTAATAAAAACGAAATCGAAAATGAATTACCGATAAGAAAAAATAATAGAAGGGTAAACTTCGCAAAAAATAACCTTTTAAACACCTATTCTCAAAGTACAAGTTCACTTACTAAAAAGTTTTTAGATAGAAATTAACCTTAAATTTAATCATTTTGATTGTAACGCATTAATTTCAATTAATTTTATAACTCAAACCTTAAATTCGAGGACGAATTTTTTTTTAAAGGCGGGGGAGATGTTACATGATACTGTTATTCATTTTATATTTTTCCTTATATGTTTGCTGTGAGTTTAATTTATTTTACAATTTATAATGTTTTAAATATTATTCAAGAAGTTTAATTTATTTACTATTTTAAATTGTATTCATTGTTGTTTACTAAAGTTTAATTTATTTTACTTTTTAAAATGTAAGCAATATTATTACGAAAGTTTAATTTATTTTATTTTAATCTCTGTATTAAATATTCTTTACCGAAGTTTAAATTATTTAAGTTGTGTTTACTATTTCTTACAAAAAGTTTAATTTATTATTACACCCTTTATCAATGAAATAATATAAAAGGAAATAGTTAAATGTTCATGAATGAAATGGAATAATCAAATGTTCAGCATCCAATCATGAATGGAATAAGCTAGAAAAAGAAACAAGGTCATTGAACTTTATTTTAGAATCTTTATTAGAAAACTTG
>NTPY01000783.1:77858-88499 GCA_002922825.1 Brachionus calyciflorus | reverse complement strand
ATTGAACTTTATTTTACAATCTTTATTAGAAAACTTGCCTATAAATACGAGAAAGTTTTCTAGTAAAGATTGATGATAACAATTTAGGATTTAGGAAGATTTTCTCAATAGTTATTTGATATTGTTTTTATTTTATTTTTAAATAAAGTTTTTAAAATAATTCTAATCATCTTTAATATCAAACCTCTGGAAAAGTTACGAACAATTAAGGACACTTAAAATAACGTAACAAACGAAAATGACCAATACTAAAATTAAAATTTTACATGCTAATATTCGATCACTAATCAGCTCGAATAAAAAAATTCAACTAGAAGAAATAACTAATAAATTTAAGCCGGAAATTATAAGCCTAAATGAGACCTTTTTTAATTCGAATTTTGATTTTTCCCTTGACAACTACGATATATATCGTAAAGATCGTTCAGTACTTAACGCGAACAACAAAACAAAATCGGGTGGAGGTGCTGCATTATGTGTTAAAAAAAATTTTATTGGAAAACCAATTTATATTGAGAGCCAAAATGAAGTTATTGGGTACAGAATTGACCTAAACGACAACTCTTCCATAGCAATTTTCTCTATTTATGCAAGCCCCTCTGTTCAACTCGACCTCGATCTCTTATCTACAATAAAAAATAACTATCCCAACTTCTTAAAAGTTGGAGACTTAAATGCTAGGCGTCATAGTTGGAATTGTATACCAGAAAATAAAAAAGGTAAGAATCTGTTTAATTTTATTAAAGAAAACAATTTAAAACTACTGAACTCCCCAAAAATACCCTACCCTTCCGGAAAAAGCACCTTAGATTTGAGCATTTGCTCACAGTCTGTCTATAATTTTTTTATTTCCCACGATGTCATTAATGAGCAAATAAGTGATCATCTACCGACAATCACAAGTCTCTCCCTTTCTTCACAGCCACGGTTTAAAACTTTTAAATCAACAAACTGGACCAAATTTGACAAAATTCTCAAAAATCAATCTTCGAAACCATCAGTTTTAAATGACGAATTATTACTAGAAAGCGAAGCAACTCAAATAATAAACGAAATAACTCAGGCTTTAGAAAAGTCTAAATTTGAATTCAAAATTAATTCACAATTGTCCTCTTTTAATAAGATACCAAGTTACCTTATTAAGCTAATAAAACAAAAAAGAAAAATTAGAAGGCTTTATCAAAAAACTAATTCTTCAACTCATAAAAAGCTCTTCAATTTTCTCGAAAAAGCACTGCGTAGAGAGCTCACTAAATACAAAGATCAGAACCTTACCGAAAATCTAAAGCAACTAAGCGATTTTAAACAAAATAATTCGAAGCACTGGAAAATTTTAAGAGAAATAGGAGATGAAGTTACCACGGCCAGTTCTAACATATCCATCAAAGTTGGAGACATTATGATTAACGAAGAACAAGAACTAGCTGAACTCTTTTCAGAAAATTTATCACTTATTTTTGCAGATAAAAATAATCGCCCATTCACTGAGCGGGATCAAAATGAAACAATCCAACAAGAACCTGAACTTTTCTCTTCAATAACAAAAACAGAATTTATAGATGCTCTCTCAAATTTAAAAAATAAGGCGTCGCCTGGTGAAGATCGAATAAACAATAAAATCCTAAAACATTTACCTCTCAACTATCTAAACAGAATTTTCAACCTTTTTAATGCATCACTAAGACTAGGTCATGTTCCATCAAGTTGGCGCTCCTCGACTATCATTATGATCCCTAAAAAAGACAAACCAAAAACCGAACTCTCTTCATTTCGCCCAATATCTTTAATCAACTGTATAAGTAAATGGCTAGAGAAAATAATAAATACAAAACTGAAAAATTGGATTGAAAAAGAGAACATTTTGCCCGAAACGCAAGCTGGCTTCAGAAAAAATAGGAGAACTCAGGACCAGATTCTTCGACTAAATCAGGCAATCACTCAAAATTTCAAGAAAAAACGACTAACAGGAGCTGTTTTTATAGACCTAGAAAAAGCTTTCGACAAAACTCCCCATAATGGCATCATGGACTCTATCAACGCCCTAAATATAAGCGCAAATTTAAAAAAATGGATAAGGAGTTTTCTTCATTGTCGTAGCTTCAAAGTACGCGTACAAAACTGCACTTCTTCTGCAAAGCCAATAAGTTGCGGCGTTCCCCAAGGAAGCTGTTTATCCCCAACTCTCTTTATCATCTATTTCAGCGAAATTTCTAAATTAATACTTAAACCCGTCGAACATGCAATTTATGCAGATGATCTAGTTATCTGGTCCACTGGCGAAAATAAAAAGGAAATAGAAGAAAAACTTCAAAATTCATTAAACCAAATAATTCTTTTTTGTAAAGAAAAAGAACTAATAATAAACAAAAATAAAACCACCCAAACTACCTTCACTACCGCAGGATATAGAAAGAGTTACAAAAAAAACTATGGGCTAAAACTCAACATATGTGGCCAAGAGATTCCAATTGACCCCTTTCCTGTATTCTTAGGAATTAAATTAGACCCAAAACTAAGCTACATTCCACAATTGTCTAGCATCAAGAAAAAAATAGCCAAAAATATCAACACAATTAGTAAAATCAAAAGGCTAAAGTTGAAAAATAGCACAAAAATTAGGCTGGTTATTTTTAAATCAATGATACAATCGATCTTCGATAATAATTTTATAATCTACCATGTGGCTACTCAAAAATTCAGAGAAAACTTACAAAAATTACAAAATAAAATCCTGAGACACATTAAATATTTCCCACTCAAAACTACAACAAAGTACATTCATCAAAATCTAATTGTGATGACAATCGGAGAGAGAATGGACCATTTATTCTATAAGTATTTCCTAAAGAAAAATCAATCGGACATTATAATCAGCGAACTTAAAGAATACAGCGAGCAGCACGCCCAAGAGCCAAATCAGACTATAACTTCACCCTTTGACTATTTTATTAAATTATACAAATCGATGTAAATATTTAGGAAACTTTTTTTTTTTTTTTTTTTTTTNTAAGAATAAATAAAATGAAAAAAAAAATAAAAAAAAAATTTTTTTATTTGATTTTTTTCTGTGGCATTTTAGTGGTCTAATTTAAGGTTGGGCTTGGACTAAGTGTTGCATTTGTTGTTGTTGTTGCAAGACTGGATGTTGTAATTGTTGTTGGTGTTGTTGATTTTCGAGTTCTCTATTTTCGATAGCTTTTAAATCGGCTGGGTTTAGAGTTCCTTCAGTTTGATATTCAGCAACATACAAATGAGGATCGATGACCTTTGGAATTGGTTTGATTTCAGTACCTAATTCTTGTTCGATTTTGTGTAAGGCGAATCTAAAGTTAAAAAAAAAATTACTATATTATTTTAATTTGAGTTACGTCATAAAATAATTTGTTACCTGTCATCATAAGTGATTAGATTAATAGCAATACCTAAGTGACCAAAACGACCTGATCTACCAATACGATGCAAATAAGTTTCAGACATTTTCGGGAAATCGAAATTAATAACAACATTAACAGCTTGGATATCAATACCACGAGTGAACAAATCAGAGCATACTAAATTACGGCAAGCACCGTTGCGGAAATCATGGAAAATTCTGTTACGGTGATCTTGACGCATTTTAGCATGAATGTAAAAGCATGAGTAGCCTAATTCAGTGATTTTTTTAGCTAATAATTCGACACGTTGTGTTGAATTACAGAAAATAATCGATTGATTGATTTGTAATTTAGAGAACAATGTGTTCAAGCAGTGAACTTTTTGTTTCTCTTGAACATAGGCGTAGTATTGGGTAATACCTTTAAGGGTCAATTCTTCCATAAGGTTAATTTCGTATGGGTTATGCATGTGTTTTTTCTATATATTAAATAAAAAATTAAGGAAAAAATTTTTTTTTGAAGTTTTCTTTTTTTGTTCTAACTTACAATGAAGGCATCGACGGTGCATGGGAAAGTAGCTGAGTACAACAAGATTTGTCTGTCTGGTTGTAAATAGCTAATGACTGAATCTAACATATTTTTGAAGTCTTGTGACAACAATTTGTCAGCTTCGTCCATGACTAACATGCTACATTTGTCCATGACGGCTAAGCCTTTTTTCATCAAATCCAATATACGACCTGGTGTGGCAATAATAACATGGACTTGTTGTTGTAAACGCATGATATCCTCTTTCAAGTTGGTACCACCAGTTGTAGCCATGACTTTGCATCCCATATGCTTGGATAATTCAATGCAAATTTGACTTGTTTGCAAAGCTAATTCACGAGTTGGTACGATGATTAAGGCTTGGATTTTATCTTTAGTAGTATCAATACGTTCCAAAATTGGGATTAAATAAGCACCGGTTTTACCAGTACCATTCTTAGCTCTGGCTAAAATATCACGACCAGTTAAGGCTATTGGGATACTGGCTTCTTGGATTGGTGATGGATTTTCCCAACCTTTTTCGAAAATACCCATTAAAAGTTCTCTTTTAAGACAGTAGTCTTCGAATTCATGACCCTTAGTAGCAGTTACATCCTTTTAAAAGAAAAAACAACTTAAAAACTCTTAATTAATTAAATTCTAGACAAAAAGAATTATTACGGTAGTTTTGACTCTTTTGTCCTTGGTTGGTAAATTTAATTTGCTTTTCCAACCAGCCTCGGTTTCTCTTAAAGAAAAATATATTAATTTTGAAAAACAGCACTATGACCTTAATAAAAAGGATGCTCACTTGATTTCGTTAGCTAGATTTTGTGTATCCATGGTCATAATTTTTATTTAAAAAAATGTTTAAAAAATTTTTCTAAAGTTTAAAAAAAAATATTATCAACAAAAATAAAAGTTGACTCGTGTCACTTTAATATTGAAAAGCTTAGATCTTAAGTATTAAAGAGAAAATTAAGCAAAGCCAATGAATTTGTTTCTAAGATTTTAAATTTTTGAATTAAATAATAATAACAACAAAAAAAGTGAAAATCTTTCTTTTTTTCTAGCTAAGAAGCAGCCAGTTGGTTTTTAATGAATTTTTTTTTGGCTTGGTGTTTTGTTTAGCATAAAAACTGTTTGCTTTTT
Source organism: Brachionus calyciflorus (assembly GCA_002922825.1). Taxonomy (NCBI): domain Eukaryota; kingdom Metazoa; phylum Rotifera; class Eurotatoria; order Ploima; family Brachionidae; genus Brachionus; species Brachionus calyciflorus. The sequence continues at coordinate 83,445 of NTPY01000783.1, read as the reverse complement.
TTTTTTTTCTTAAAACATTCTCTAGCAAAAACCTTACACTTAAAAAAGCAATCAGAATAAAGAAAGAAAAAAAAACTTTCATTATTGCACAATCAGTTTGTATTTTTCTTTTTCATTTTAAATCAAAATTTATACATAGAAAAAGAGCATGTGAGTTTGATGTGGAGAGCTTCGTGTTCTTTGCGAGAGTTATACGTTTCGAAGATGTTCGAAAAAGAAGCAAATAAAAAAAAAACGAGGAAAGTAACAAATGCAAGTAGTATTTGTAAAATAAACGCTTGATTTTTGATATTTGTTAAAAGAGCCAACAAAACTTGATTTACTTAGCGTGTTAAAGAAAAAAAAATTAGACATACTTCCATTTAATCCTTTTGAAAAGAAGAAAAAAAATTTTTTTTACAAAATTACTTCATATTTGTTGCCATTTCTGTTTTATTTTTAATTTTAATATTTTAAAAATTTCAATGCAAGTAAAAATCGAGAGAGAGAGAAAATTTTGTGCAATTGCACTTTTGTTTTCTTGTTGTTGTTGGAAGTGTTCGAAACAATGCAATTGTAGTTTTATTTTAAAAAGAAAATAAAAATATGAAATATTAGTATATTCACATATCCCTAAGAATGCACCCTCCTTTTTCATATATTTATTTTTTTAATTCAAGGTTCTCTAAGAAATAATTAAAGTCTCAGATAAATTTCAAAAATAAAAAATTTATTTAAAAAAAATTTCTAGAAAGGCGAAATTTTGTGTTGATGATTTTTCAACTACGAATATCAATAATTAAACATTTAACCTTTGCAAAAACCATAGCCATTGCTTTTACCATACCCCCATTCTCTTTCATAGCCTTTACCGTAACTACATCCTTTACCATTACCGCCTCGGCCCGATCACTTGCCATTTCTACTAGCTTGTACAAAAACACCGCATACCAATAAAAATACCAATAGAATTACGAATAAATAATTAATTCTTGTTACTAAGTACTAAACTTGTTTATTTATCTATGTTTTTATATACTACTTTATCTTGCTATCTTTAACTTTCACCTACACTGTAAAAAATAAAAGCGACTAAGACACCATTTTTAGGCGCTAGAACTAGACGTCATCTTGGAGAGTTTTCAAGACGCTTTTATTTAGTCATGTTTAAAAAAAAACGACTGAAATTAAAAGTGCCTAATTTAAAAGCGACTAGTTTTAAATTTTTTATTACAAAATTGCGATTTTTTTTGGCAAGATACTTTTTTTTAGTCGACCCTTAATTAGCGAAAATAAATGCGTGTCAAAATACATGTTTTTGAATTAAAATTTTAAAGTTAAAGGATTCCTTTAATTTATTATACTAAATTATTTCAAAGGAAGTATAACTTTTAAATAATTGTATAGCTCAAATAGTTTCAAAAATAAAGTTGAAATTATTTAGATACATATGAAATTTATTTATTTATTTATATTTGAAGTCAGAGTTAGTATTGATTTTGAAAAATTTCATTTTGATTGATTTTGAAAATGACTCAAATAAACTTTTAACTCAAATAGCAACTTTCTTCTATTTATGGTTACTTTTATTTGAGGAAATACGTTATTTTAACTGTCTCCAATAAAAGAAAAAATAATGAGAAAATTAGTAGTAGTTTCTTCATCGGCTAAATTTAAATACTTGTCTTTTACTTTAGAAAATTTTGGTGAACTGTGAACGCTCAACATTGAACTCTTCGGCTATTTTAGCATCAGTCTTATATGTCGTCAATTTTTCTCTAATAATAGCTTTATTTTATCTAATTAAGAATTTTTTGTCGTTTTTGGACCATTTTTAATGAAAGATACAAAGAAAAAAAATGGGGTGATAAAAGTATATAACATTTATTATGCATTGTATTAATAAAAATAAACATATTTCAGTGATTAAAAAGAAAATGGTGACTAAATTGGTGATCTAGCTAAATATTTTTTCTATTGAAAAGTATTCAAGGCGATTTGTTTCTCAAATTTTCAGTGATATAACCTAAATGTGACTAAAGTATGTGGTGATAAAACCGTGACCTAACTGTAATTTGAGATAAAATAAGATTTTAAAAATCATTTTTTTTGGATAATTTTTAGTTTTATTCTGATTTTTCAAATTTGAAGTTTGAATGATATCTTTTGTGTAAACCAATTAGAACTGTTTTCAAATTTGGATTAAAATTTTTTTTATTTTAAAATTAAATCTTTCATAATTTAAATCATCATAAAAGCTTAGGATCGTTATTTAGTTCAATCATTGATGTATTTTAGATTAATTGGTAAATAAAAAAAATATAGCTTATCTCAAATAAAGCTTTTTGAAAAAAATTTAAAAATTTACATGGATAATACCGTATCCACTTGCACATTAATCGATTAGTAATTTTTATTTATTCAACTGGAATACTTCCCATCGGCACCATGTTTAGAATTTTTTAAAATTTATTACGGAAAGAAGAGTTTTCGATTTTTTCATTTTAGACATAAAACTGAAATTTTAGTTTTCGTTATCGAATATTTATTAAAAAAATTATTTTTAATGATGAAAACTGGAATTCAGTTGAGAATCTTTTTGAAAAAATTAATAAAATTAATCAATAAGAAATAAAATTAAATTATGTTCTGGATATAAAGCGGATAAAATTTTTGCCTAAATTTTATAAAAACAAAACTTTTTAAATTCAAATTTAATTTATCAAAAATCTTAATAGATTTTTCATAAATCAAGTTGGTGTTGTTGAACATTGATAATTTGAATGTACTAAACTTAAGTACCAATTTATCAACAACGAATTTATTCGATAATCTTGAATAAATATATTTACTTTTTGATCTTGATCCACATTCAATGATTCGATCTTTATTTCTTAATTCATATTTCAGATTTCGAGTCTCATTTTTGGCTAACTGTTCTTTCAAAAGTGGTGGTGAGTTAGCAAAATTAATTATCTTGAAAGAAAATGTTAACATTCTTTCTAAAGCTCTATGCTGAAAAGCAAATAGACCGTATTTTTCTAACAAATTATTTAATTCATTGAAATTTGATGAATTCAAACTTATTCTAAGTAATTTATAAATACATAAATAGAAGCAATTTGCTAAACGCTGAATTGCTTCTTTAGAAAAATATAAAATTAATGTAAATACATAGTCAAAGTAAGGTAAAATAAATGTTTTAAAAAATTGAATTTTGACAGAAGTACATAAATAAAATAATCTTTTTATCGAAAAAAATTTTTTATTTACAGATAGACTTCTGAAACTAATTTCTGAAAATTTAATTTATCATCAATGGTAAAACCTAAAAGTCTAAACACGCTAACAACATCAATTGAAGCGCCCTTAATTTCAATTTTTTTCGGGATTTCTATTTTTTTTTAGTAAAGATCATAAAGAATGTCTTATTCCAGTTAATATCGACCTTATTAAAGTTACACCACTCGTTCAAATCCTCAATTATTTTTTCAAAATCTTTCAAAATCTCATCCAACTTTTCTCCAGACTTGGCTAAGGTCGTGTCATCCGCATATAGTTCAATAAAAGCCCTTAAAATACATAATGGGAGGTCATTTATAAAAATTAGGAAGAGAAGAGGACCAAATACAGACCCTTGAGGGACCCCATATTTTAATTTACCTGGTTTTGAAAGAGTATTTTGCAATTTTACTATTTGTGATCTATTATTAAAATAGTCAGTCATTAGCCCTAATGATTTATTATCAAAACCATAGTGAAATAATTTCAAAAGAAGAATTAAAGAATCTATTAAGTCAAACGCTTTTCTTAAATCAATAAACAATGCAAGTGTGATGAGCTTTTGATCAAGAGCATTGTTTATGAAAGATATAAATTCATGAATGGCTGTTTGGCATGAAAAGCCAGTCCTAAAACCATGTTGTGCATTGAAGAAAATTTTATTCGATACAAAATAGTCTGAAATCTGTTTAGCCAAAAGCTTTTTAAACATTTTAGCTATAAGACAGATATTGCCCTATAGTTATCTATTTTAGTTTTATCTCCTTTATTTTTGTAAAGTGGGGTGACGAGCTATTTTCCAATCCTCCGGAATTTTTTTCAATTCCAAACAACTATTAAATAGTTTTAAGAGAATTGGGAGAATATTTCCGGCATAGCTTTTAAAACTTTGGTATGAATACCTATATAACCAGGTGAACTTGAGTTTAAAAGTTCACTTATAGATTTTTCTATTTCTTTTAAATCAAAATTCTTAAAAGAAAACCCCGGGGTCTTAAATGTATTATTTCTTTAAAATTCTTTGAATTTTTCGAAAATATATTTCGAGGATTCATCTTCAGTTGAAAAAGAAGATGATTCAACGTTTTTAAAAACGCTATTAAACATCTCAACTTGTTCAGGAATCGAATTAGCACTCATTTAACCGTACTGAATATTTTCAGGACAGTCATCAAATGCTAAATCACTCCTTATCTTAATTGATGATCTATAANGGCATAGCTTTTAAAACTTTGGTATGAATACCTATATAACCAGGTGAACTTGAGTTTAAAAGTTCACTTAAAGATTTTTCTATTTCTTTTAAATCAAAATTCTTAAAAGAAAACCCCGGTGTCTTAAATGTATTATTTCTTTTAAATTCTTTGAATTTTTCGAAAATATATTTCGAGGATTCATCTTCAGTCGAAAAAGAAGTTGATTCTACATTTAAAAAAAGCTATTAAACATCTCAACTTGTTCAGGAATTGAATTAGCACTAATTTCACCGTACTGAATATTTTCAGGACAGTCATCAAATGCTAAATCACTCCTTATCTTAATTGATGATCTATAAGTAGTAATACATGCGGAAATTTTTAGCACTTATTATTGGTCAGTTTCTCACTTGACCTAATTTCTGATTGGCTGAAAAAAAATCCGCATGGTTTACTATTGGATGAACTAAATTTGATAAATTATTTTATTGGTTGACCTCAAAATGTCAAAACTTATCAAAATTTTTTAAAAATAACCGCTAACGATAATTTTTAAGTAAATAAGAAAAAACGTTTTTTGTTAATTTAAAAAAAATTTTTTTAACACATCTGTCCATTATGCAGCTATTTATTAAGACAAAGAAAAAAATGCAAATGTAAGATCTGTTCTATCAAAGGAGATCAATACAAAGGAGTTCAATTTTGTATGTTTTGTTTTATGAGAATTGCAAATCGTCGGATAAAAATAAAAAGTAATTTTTTAATTTTATTTTTTTTAACGATAATTAATTTGTTATTTTTTAAGAGTTTGAAAAACAAATATTGGAGTTAGCAATAAGAAAGAAGAATGAAAACGACAATGTAGAAAATTTCAACAAAATTATCAAATTGATAAATGACAATTATATCTCGTCAAATGAAGTGGGAATGATTGTCAATCACAAAATATTGAAGCTGATCCAACGTTATTTTGGGAAGACTAACGAACATCCTCTTAAAAATTTTTTGATATAAATTTTTTTGTGTTTTTTTAAAAATCTAGAATAAAAACAAAAAATTAAGAAATGCAAAAAAATTAATTTCAAAAAAAAAAAAATTGTTTGATTTTTAAATTTTTTATTTGTTTTTAT